>VWZP01004808.1:677624-695200 GCA_013396995.1 Dicaeum eximium | reverse complement strand
CAGCTCCTTCCACTTGCTGGTACATTTAAACTGTTGAGTTCCTTTGCAAGGCGAAAGGTGGGCCACTCACAAGAGTGCCTGCGCTTCCCATTGCCTTTTCTTCACATCCAGCACCGTAATATTGCCTTAGAGATCTGAAATGGCAAAATGACAGCACAATGCAGATGAACAAAACTTCTCTTTTCTCTTTTTCAGACCCATGTTATTTGTTCAGCACCGTAGCCAGGGCTGACAAAGAGAATAAAAGATGCAGCTAAGGAGGGGTGACATTAGAGAATCCTCTTGCTGGTGAATCAAATTACCACATTTTTTGGTTTGGGTTTTTTTTTTTCCTACTTTCCAGAGCAGATTCTGAAGCTGCTCCCAAAAGGAATAGGCACTCGCAGAACTGATGGTCAAGGTGAATAATTTTTTTTTTTTTTGTGCTTGTCAAAGCAGCTGAGGGTTTTTTCTAAGAGCTTTTAAAGAGCCCTTTTAAATGCTACATCTCAAGAGTTAGCAATCACTGTTGCTAATTGCATGTGTTCCTCTTGCATCCTCACGCCGATTGATTTTTGCTCCAGACTGTCATTTCCACAGTCTCATTGTACAAGGCCTTAGATCCAGGGTTAGTTACTGCTCTGTAATCTCTGAAAAGTATGTGTTTTGTTTTCAGCCCCCACCTAGAGCAGTTTAATATTTGAATCACACTATGAAAAAGTGTCAAGGTAGAAACAGGTGTTGGTACCTCTTTGCTCAGCATCCTGTGGACACCCTGGCATTTCTTACAGCCCTGTGTACCCCCAGGACCCACATGCTGCAGGAATGCCATGATTCATTCACCCAGTGCTCACGTATGTTCTCCAGGCCAAGTGCACTATAGTAGCTGTAGCTCTCCTGCAATTTTGCTGACATTTCCATGTTTCACATCTTAGAGAATGAGGTGATACCTATTTGCCATCACTGATATTGGCTGATTAAAAGCTCTAAGAAAGCCTAAATCGGAAAAAAATCTGTAAGTTTGTCACAATTTACAATATGGAAGTAAACTCATTCAAGTCACATTTTATGATAACTTATGAGTGAAAGGTAAGTATTCTTTCCTAAACATTCATATTTCCTGTTGTGTAATGCCCACATGATCACATCCAATTTCTTGTGAAGAAAGAGCTGTTTGGTTATTTTCCATCAGTACAAATTATCAAGCTTATCTTTATTAAAGACCAAGATAAAAGGTAATGGTGTCTGTGGTTGTAAAGACAAGGGCAAGAAAGGGAGATGTGAAGAAAAACAAGATCACATACTTCTTGTATAAATCATTGCCTTTATTGTGTAATAATGAGTAGTTTGCAGTTTATACATGTACACAAGTTTACCACTGCAACTGTGAAATATTTCCTACAATTTCAAGTATTTCAGGGTAGTAAGGTAGCCACTTATTAACATACCCAGCTTTCCTCAAAGTGTGACAGGAAAGAAAAAATATTTCACTTAGTTCCATTAAGATACTTCAGGCAAAATTTCCTTCCAGTCTTCAACCCCAATCTTGGATACATGTATTCAGCTATGAATGTAGTCCCACTGTGCATGAGATATCTAACATTCATCTACTCTTACAAAGCAGTTCTCCTATCTCTTCTGCACTAAAATATCTACTAAAGTAGCTGGTACCCATTAACAAGATCAGTTGGCTAAGTTTACCTAAGGATCAGGAAACACTCACGTATGACACAGGAAAATAATAAGCCAAAAATAAATGTCCTGGCATATAAACGTGAGAATTTTTACCAAAAAAAGGGGGATAAGTTGGATTCTGAAATAGAATACGGATAGAATACTGAGCTAACAGAAGATCAGGAGTGTTGCAGGAAGTCATCAAACTTGGGGAACACCAGTGACCAGTGAGGCACTCACACAAGGTACAAATTATAAAGGAGAGTCAAAGAAGATGGCACTGACAAAGATGTGGTGCTATGTAACAGTTTATTGTCATCAGTGGAGCAAGTTAATTATCCATTAATAACAATGCTTATGGACTGAAATGCTGGCATTTATTGGAAGAAGACAGGATTAAAAATAAAGAAAAAGCAAAGGGAGACTTCACTTGATTTATTAAATACCATATTAAGGTATGATATTGAGGTTTAAGGGTTTAAATGCTGCAAACAACTGCTCTGCCTCGCACTACTCCTGACACTGGTTCTTGATCACAGCTGAACCAGGACACTGCATCAGACAAACCTTTAATCTGTGCCAGTTTATTATTTACTCACCCTCCCATGCCACGGCAGTTCTGAAGGAAAAAAAAAAAAAACAAAAACAAACTCTGTGAGATCCTACGCGGTAAACGTGACTTTACACACATCAAAACACTCCAGGGCAAACTCAGTTCCAAAGTGCTTTAAAGAAACAAGTTCCAGCACAAATTTGTATAAACCAGGTGCTGCAGCTAAGGCAGACGGATTCCCAAAATCCAGCGGGATCACAGGCAACATTACTGCTCTACAATGCACAGGATTTTGATTCGGAATCTTTTCCTTCTGTAGAACGTTAGGAGTTACAAAGGCACAGGAAGGTGGGAATACAATGAATGGAAAGTGTGACAGGAGGAGGTCGCTAATTTACTTTCGGAGTAATCACTGCATAAGCCACAGCTGTATTCATGCACTGATTGTGGTACATCTAGAAATAAACACCTCTCTGCCGTACCGCTGCACACACCCAGCTCCCCCGTGGCTGGCACCCCTCGTTTCCCACTCCCACGGGCGGAGGGGAGCAGGGAAGCGCTGCGGGGAGCCGGGAAGGGCTCCGGGAGCACCGCGCTCCCTCGCCCCTCACGGCGGCGGCGCTCTCAGCGCGCACGCGCAGGCGCCGCTCCCGCCCCGCGCTTCCCGGGCCGCTTCCGGGATCTCCCGGCCCCGCTTCCTGCGGGAGGTGCCGGCCTCAGGGGGCGGCCCGGCCGCTGCCCGCCCGGCCCCGGCTGAGCCCCCGCGTTCGGCTCGGCCGGCGCCTCCCGCTACCCCCGAGCTGCAAGGTGAGGTCGGAGCTCGGCTGTCCGCGGCGCCATGGACAGCTTCCTGGAGGAGGAGGATGAGGAGGCGCCGGCGGTGGTGGGGAAGAGGAGGAGGATGAGGAGGAACCCCGGCGCTCAGGCGGCCTTGCAGCCGCCCCTGCACCTGCCCTTCCTGCCGCTCCAGCCGGGTAAGGGCAGAGCGTTTGTGCCTTCTCTTGGTGAGCTTCTTCATGCTGCCCTGGGAATGGTGGCAGAGTTTCAGCTTCTGTCCGCCAAATCGTCCGCTAGCGCCGGGAAAGAGGTTCGGAATAACCCTGGTTGTTCATGAGCCGGGGGTGTGCTCCTGGGGAGAGTAGGACCCGCGGTGTCATTGGGAAGAGCACTGCCAGCAGGCCGAGGGGTGGATCCTGCCCCTCTGCTCAGCCCTGGTGAGGCTCATCCTGAGCGCCGTGTCCAGGCCTGGGCTCCTGGAGGCAGGAGAAACGTGGAGCTCCTGGACGGAGTCCAGCGGAGAGCACCAAGGATGAACCGGGGTCTGGAGCATCTCTTATGAGGCGAGACTGAGGAAGCCGGGCCTCTTTAGTCTGGAGAAGACTGAGAGGGGATTTCATTAATGCGTATAAATATGTCAAAGGCAGGTGCTAAGGTGTCGATGAGCCCAGCATCGTAGTGCCCAGCAGCAGGACATGGTGCAGTGGCCATAAACTAAAGCACAAGAATTTTCACCTCAGCATGAGGGGGATCTTTACATTGAGGTTGGCAGAGCGCTGGAGCAGCTGCCCAGGGAGTTTGTGGAGTCTCCCTCTCTGGAGACTTTCAAATCCCACCTGGACACATTCCTGTGTCACCTGCTCCAGGTGACTCTGCCTTGGCAGGGGTTTGGTTTGGATAATCTCCAGAGGTCCCTTCCAACCCTGATGGTTCTTTGATTACCTGATTTAGCCACTGTTTGAGTTACTCCTTTGCCTGCAGCATCCAGGTAGGAGGTGTCTTGGTGAGCTCTTCATGTGCCTTGCAGGTGGCTTTTTATGGATGAGCATTGTAGGGTCATACAGCTGTGGGCTTTAAACAAACTTCATGGGAATGAAGTTTCAGTTTTGTGCTGGTTTCAGTATGAATTGAACTACTATTGATGTAAAAAGGCCAAGTGGCCTCTTTGCAGCCTTGTACTCAAATGAGAATAATTCTCTGCATTTATCTTTGTGGGAATTGCTTAGCCTTTGGTACTGGAACAGTCTCTTTGAGTGCATGCAAATCTGCAGCACTGTGGGATCACAAGCTTAGGTGATGGTTAATAAGTGAAGAGAGTAGTCCCCAAAATATGACAAAATGTACTGTGAAGTTATCAAAGCACCATGGCTCCCTGATTCTAGTAGGGCAGTAGTGTGACATAATTGACTAGTCACTGTTTCAAATGGATGGAAATTTCAAGCACAGCTATGTGCTGCCTATGGAAAATGCCATTCCATATTACATTTCCAGCTTTTCCCATAGTCTTGCTTCCCTGGGGACTAACAGGTGTGTTTATCTTCAAAACCACAGAAGTTCAGATGACTCTCTGTAGTGTCCATACAAGAAAGATGCTGAAATGGAGAGCATGTGGCTATCTGAATAAGGGCTGTGACAGCTGTGGGCTGAATTTTTTTGTTTGGTTGGTTGTTTTTTTGTTGTTTGTTTAGTATCTCCCAATGAACACAAGTTAAACTTCAAGAAGAGCAAGGAAGCGTGTTTAAGTTACATTCAGGATGCCTTGCTCCAAAAGCAGTGGAAAAGGGCTGCAGAGTTCCTGACCTGCTATGTTGAGTCACTAGAAAAGGACTATTCCAGAGAACACATTGGTCCATCAGAGGTAAGCCCATGTTCCTTATCTGGGTTCTTTTGCAGTGGAAAAAATACTTGCAAAGCAGCACCCATATACTTCAGGACCAACATCTGTCTTAATTAGCTAATCACAGGCTTGATTTTTTTTTTTTAAATAGATCCTTGACACAACAGAAGAAAACTTGGCTTGTTATAAGTTCACTCCATCAGCAATGTATCTATGAAAAGTCAAAGTAGTCCTCTAAAATGGAAAAGCAGTAAATGTGTTTGGTTCTGGCATGCCATCAGTCAGAATCTGTTTGCAAGTTGGTGGCTTATTTAGGTTGTTACCAGCTCTTCCAGTAGCTGCAAAACTCCTTGCAGGTGTTGAGATGGAAGCAGGTGGAAGGAAAAGGATCAGGGCTTTTAAATAAATGGACTACTTGAATATGGCTAGCTTGCAGAGCTTGGAAACAAGTGCATACCGTTGGGGAGCTACCTCAAATTGGACATAATCTCGGCTCTTAAGTTGAAAGGGTTGTGAATACCTGCTGTCTTAGTGGGGTCATACCAAAGAACAACATAATTTTTCAGTGAAGGGAGGAGGAATGCTCTGGCATGCAGTTTTCAGAAGCTCTTCTGGAGTGCTGCATTTATAATGAGCAATTCTGAACCATTCACTGAATGAGTCTAAAAGTCCTATTGGATGAATAGGTAGGTTACTATAGTAGTGTGCTTTGTAGTATTTTATATTTGCAGTTCAAATGTTAATTTTTCATGTCCTACAGTAACTCTAAGTTTAGTAAGACTGTATATACGGTGTCTGTTGCCATTTCTGTACTAAGGCTGGTTTTAATTTTCTTTCTCCCCGTTAATAGATGATTTGGAGAATAGGAAGTGAAATTCTGTGGCATCATTCCCAAAGCAACATGAAAGAGTTCAACTGTTTCATGGAACAGATGAAAACTTTAGGAGTAAAAAGGTACTTGAAGGTGAGTGTACTTAAAGCAGCCCTGATGATTTTTCACATTTACCTGAACACTTACTTGAATATTAATTTTGAAATCTCTTTTGAAATGTACTACTGACATTAGTGTCAAAAGAACTCAGACCTAACATTTAATTACCAATTGCGTGATATTTCAAGGTAATTTTATACCTAACCTTATCTCATTTGGTCTGTATGTTTGATCATAGATGCAGTCCTTAGAAGTGCTTAAAAACCCTTTAATTAAGCTTTTAATTTGAATTTGAAACAGTAAAATTCTTTTTCATGCATGTCCCAATGACATGTAAATACAGGTAATTACCTGCCAAGTTTTATTTCCAGTCTTTGATTTGACCATTGTGCTCCTGACTTAACATTTGTACTTAAATTTTGCCTCATTACCCTCTTACTTTTTGAGTAGCTAATCTGATTATAAAACTGTATGTTGTGCACACCTGTGTCACAGAGCTGTAGGGGCTTTTTTAGTGTTTTTTTTTTTCCCTGTGGTGGCTCATTCAAAGCTATCTTGTTTTGGTTTCCTTGGCTGTTTTGCACTTGGGATAGTGCTTCTGTCTTTTATTCTGTTGTTAAAGTCTTCAAAAGAAGTTCCATACAAGGGTTTTCTGGAGCTGACTGAAGGTTTAGGCTTTTATCTTATGATGCCCAATCAACATGGTAGGGTGGAAGGACATCCCTCTTTCAGTTGCTCTGAAAAATCAGCAAATGAAGCCCAGCTGGGTTTCCTCAGGTCATTTTTAGATCTTCTGAAATGGGTATGGCGCTTGTTAAAGACAAGCAGGTTTTTGAGACAACACAAATAATTTAAATTTGTCATTACCTGTGTTGGCAGTATTTTTATGCATGTCATTAAGTCTCCTCTTTCTCTGCACATGTGTGCAGAGACTTTGCTGTATTGCTGAGAATCTCTGCATCTGAGTGTGGAACTCTGTGGTTTGGACTGTTTGGATTGCAGGTCTGCTTGGAGCATGTCTTTCATCTCCTCTGTAATGGGCAAATAGATGAAGCCTACCAGAACCTGTCCCTGGCAGAAAGCTGGAGGTTTGGAGAGCAAACAGCCATCCAGGATAAGGAAATGAAGCTGATTCAGGCTTACAGGGGACTCTTGGACTACTGTAGCTGGTCTAAGCAGAAGAACATCCTGTTAGAGAATGGTAAGTGTTTTTTTGATTGAGCTGTAGCTTCATCTTGCTCATGCAGATGCCACAGTTTGCAATGACACCTTTTCCTTTACTAGACTTCAGTGTGTGATGGTGTGGCTGGTATAGAATGCTGTTCTGAAACTCTTTCTCCCCATGTCCAGCCAGCATCACCTAAAATAATGATCACAGGAATGCATTCCCTTAAAGCTGTGGCTTAATAGGTGTGCAAGTGCTTGATTGCTGCTGGAATGTTGAGTGATAGCAAAACCCTCAGCACTTGTGTTTGAATTTCAGTTTCCTTAAAGATGTGGAAGTTGCTACATGTGTCACATCTGGTTCTATATATACTTACTGGCAGTGTTTTATCACTTGCACTAGATCTCTGTTTCTCTGAAAACCAGATGTTGAATTTGGATTATGGATCTTGTGCTGGTAGCATCTTCTCTTGGAGTCCTACTCATTGTGCTCCATAAATTGAAATTGATTAAAAATTTGAATGGGGAACAGTGAAAATTTCTTGTATCAATACTGAGCAGTCTTAAAAGCTCTCTGACTGGAGTGAGTCCTTGCTTAGCAAAATGAGATCATGCCTTAGGTGCAGCACTTCAAGATCCCTGTGCTTGGCAGAGTTAATAACTTTGTGACCTTCTCTGTGTTTTGGTAGGTGAGGATGGATTTTCAGACTTGGCTGTTGAGCAGGAAATGCACGGTTACTTTCGGAAGGCAGCAGTGAACTTGAAGGAGATTATTAAAATACCCGGAGTCTGGGATGTCTTTGTGAAATGCTATGTGGATGTAAGGGCATGTTTTACATGCTTCCTTTTGTGTTTCCCTGTTTAATTTTCATTAAGGTGCCCATATGCCGAGTATTTTCTGTGTGTGTGAGTGAAAACAGAGTATTTCAAAAGCAACACATTCCTATGTGCATGTCACTGGCTTTGATATAGAGCACAGTGTACTACTGGTAGAGCTGCAGAGCCTGAGCAGAGTACAAAAAGAACTTTTATCTGTGTATTGTCAAGAAAAATAAATGGCAAACACATGTTTTATTTTTGTGGGGCTGCAGAAATTGAAGCATAGCTGCTTTAGTTTAAATTCCTGAAAACACTTTGATTTTTGGCAGGGCAGTGTTTCCTCTGGTTACACGAAATGTTAGAGATGCCAAATATACAGCCCCTCTGTGTTTTGGTTTGGGGTTTTTAAATATCTGTTTATGATTTGTAATTAAGAATTAATAATTTTAAAGAGATCTTTTACTTTTTGTAAACACTGATAAGTTCTGACTTCTCTAAGCACATCTTAAGAATTTTCCTTGGTGTTGGCATCTGTCAAGTTCTGTCTTTAGGGATATGGCAGGTGTCTTCAGCATCTCTTTCCAGTGAGCAAGTGAGGATAATCCTCTGACAATTAAATAGGTGTTGAGGCATTTTCTCCCAGGGCAGCTTCTGTGTCTGAATTCTTGTCTCTCTGTGCTGAGAGTAGCCAGTAAAATTAAGACAGGCAAGTATCAAATTATCTAATATGCATTATCTAATGCACTCTTAGATGCAGACTGTGCGAGTGGATGGCTCTGTGGCAGTCCAAAATCAGTTGTAAGAGTTTGGTTGCCTCTAGCTGACAAACTAATGACAGATTTAACTTCCAGTTGTTGGAGTTCTATGGAGATCACAACGAGGCCCGCCAAGTGTTAAATGAATATGCCTACAACTCCAAGTTCCCTGCTAACCCTAATGCTCATGTCTACCTCTATCAGTTCCTCAAGAGGCAGGGTGAATCAAAGAAATCCCTCATATCTGCACTGAAGGTAGGTATCCCTTAGGAGATACAGTCTGTGTCAGTCGTGGTGGTCTGACAGCTTGCTGAGCTCTGTAACATTATTTATCTATTGTATTCTTTGTGGGAGGTAGAGGGTTAGAGGGAAGTTAGTGGGAGGGAGCAGAATCCTTTCCTGTCCTTGAATTCCAGTTCTTGTTTTGCCTTTAACTGGTACATCATATCACTTAAAGTCAGTAAGGAAGCTCAGAGAACATGTTCACATGTCCCCAGAAGTTGGTTCCAGAAGTCTGTATCAGCAGACTTGTGTATAGCATGCATTGATTTCTCTTACAGTTTGATGTTTACAATATTGTACAAATCATTAAATGCTTGCTCTTTCACATACTGATCCTGTCTAGCAATTAGTTTCTTTGCTTGTTTTCAATGAGCTGTGCATTAAAGCTAAAAGTTAATGTCTCCTGGTTGTTGGCAGACAAGACCTTGTTGGGTTGAACTTTTAAATTCCTCCTTTCCTTGCCCTTGGTACTGCTTGCAAACCATGTTTTGCCACTTGATGGCACTAATGTGCTTTTGTTGGTGCAAGTGTTGTTTAAAAACAGGTTTGTAAGGCTGTTTTGTTTGTTTTAGACTATGAAAGCGTAGCAGATTTGTATGAAATTCTCCTCAGTGCATTTTTGCAGTGGCTTTAGACATGAGACTTTTAGAAAACAGAGATAAATCATAGAAATGGTTTGGTAAGTCCAGAAACTGATCCAATGCACAGAGCAGTGGACAGGGGAGCTAGAACTGTCCTAGGGAGGAAATGACATTGCCTTCAGAAAAGGGGACACTGCATATGGATTTGGGCTGCTCCCTCAGAACGTTGTATTTGCCACATGCAGCCTATGTCAGCAGCCATCGAGGTATTTCATCCATGGTGTCACAGAGCAGTGTCACAGATGTGCAAAATGGACCTAGAGATCCATTCTTTATATCAAGGCACCAAATTACCAGATTGCTTAATTTTCTGAACTAAAAGCACTCAAAGCTCTGAAACCTGTGCTTTTCTTGGTCATGTAGGAGTCTTCAAAACTTTCACATTAAAATAACCTATCTGGGTTTTGTCTTTTATTTTTCAGATTTTGCATGATATTGTTCCTTCTCATGAACTAATGATAGATTTTAATACCATGCTTCAAAAATCAAGTAAGTTGTTAATTTCATTTATGCTAATTCCAGAAAACTGTTCTGGATTATCCTACAGCCCTCTTTCTGCTTTTGAAAGTAGTTTTGTTTCTCAAGAAATAATCCCAAAAAAACCAACTCAAATCCCAACTTTCCAATCACCATAACCTTTTAGTTGGATGTATGAGCAGTCATTTACAAACTTGTGTGAACAAATGCCTTTCTCATTTGAAAGGCTGACTAAAGCAAACCGTTGTAAGGCACATGGAGGATCTCAAAAACAGCTTAATTTTTTTTAGGCACCCTACTCTGAATTCCAAGGTCTTCATTCCATTTTTGGGATCTCTGTTATATTTCTTACTTTTTTTCTTGGAATAGATCTATTCTTTAGTTCAGTGTTAATGATCAAACAACGAAATTTTCCTTCTCTTTAAGGGAGCATTATCTTCAAACTGGTAGAAAAGTCTCCCAATTTGATGACTATTTTTTTCCCATGCTGATAAATTGTATTCCAAGCTGTCTGTCTTCTTGTGGCTTGGTATGTCCCAGCAGGTCAACAGATTGGTGACATGTACATGAATAAAAATTGTTCTCTCTTCTGATATTATATGGGTTAATGACTTTAAACTGACAGGGGGAGGTTTAGAAGAGATTTTGGGAAGAAATCCTTGATTGTCAGGGTGGTGAGGCACTGTCACAGGAGGCCCATAGAAGCTGTGGATGCCCCATCCCTGGAAGTGTTCAAGGCCAGGATGGATGGGGCTCTGAGCAACCTGGTCTAGTGGAAGGTGTCCCTGCCCATGACAGGGGGTTGGAACTGGATGGTTTTTAAGGTCTTCTCCAACCCAAACCATTCTATGATTGTTCTTTGGGAGGGGAAAAAGTAGACCTTTTGTCTGAAACCTCCCTTTTTCAGTTCATGTGTGACACATTTGCCAACTTCTTAAAACTAATGAGAACAAAGAGTTTTTAAAGAAGTTTATACCAATAAACATATGTTTAAAGTAGCAGCATTTGGGGGGGCAGAATGAAGAACTGTATTTCACTTGTGCCTTACTAATGAGGTCATCCTGATCTGTGTAATTCATTAATCAGCCTCATCTTTTTCCAGAGAAAAGAAAAAAGCGTCGACTGGGCCTAGAAGTTATTTTTGCAGCCTTGGATTATGCTGGCTGGAAAGAAAATGCAAAAGCATGGAGCTGTTTGGCAAGACAGGTGAAACAAATTGTAATGTAAGTAGCTCTGATGCAGTGTGTTGAAACAAATGGGTCAAGTCTCCGCCTTTGGGCAGTCCACACAGTGACCCTCTCTGTGCTAACTTTGCCTTCATTTTTGCCATACATTCCCCTGTATGGGAATGTCACTTACCTGTTGCAGATAGTTTTATAGAATCCTAGAATAGTTTGGGTAGAAAGGGACCTTAAAGATGATCTTGTTCCAGCCCCCCTGCCATGGGCAGGGACACCTTCCACTAGAGCAGTGTAGTGGGCTGACCATGGCTGGATGCCAGGTACCCACCAAAGCTGCTCTATCCCTCCCCTCTGCAACTGGATGGGGAGAGAACACATAACAAAGTGTTCATGGGTTGAGAGAAGGACTGGGAGATACCGCTCACCAAATAGTACACTGGGCAAATCAGACCCAGGGCCTCACCATCAGAGTGAAGAGTTTTTTCCTCATATCTGACCTAAACCTGTCCTTTGCCAGTTTAAAGCCATTTCTCTTTTTCCTGTCTCTACCTGCCCTTGCAAAAATTCGCTCTTCATGTTTTTTGTAGGTTCCCTTGAGGGGCTGGAAGGAGTTTGTGTTGCTGAAATGCTTGGTTTAAGGGTGTTATGGCCTAACAGTAATAATTGTTTGGGATAAGTTAGTCTTTGAGTATGCCTGGAGTGTTTCCTAAGGAATAAGCAACCCCTTCATACTGCTCATTTGTTGACAAACCTGGAGAAACTTCCATATTACTATTGACAAACTGACACACAAGTGAAAGGCTTGCTTCACTTCACACCATAATCTGTGTTATTGCCAAGGCTTAAGAAGACTGCTAGAGTTCACTTCCAGCCTCACAAGTGTTGCCAGGGATTAAAAAAAAATTGGTTGTATATGAAGATGCTTGTATTAGTGTTTTGGTTTCGGTATAAAGTCAGTGTGTCTATGTTGGCAATTCAGGAGATTTGTAGCAAGCTGATTATAACATTCACTGTCTCCTAATAATCTTTCCATCACAATTTAACCTTTTCTGTAACTTGTTTAACCTTTTTCCAGCTCTGAGAAGCATCTTGACTGGATCAAGCAAGAGTGGAACTCCAGGAAGGACTGGTGGCCAGCCTTCCATTTTAGCCGTTACTTGGCAAAAAGGAATTGGCTGGAAAATCAAAGCCTTTCATATGAAAAAGCTCTGGTGGCTGGAATCCTACTGGGAAAAGGTATAATTTTTTTTTTCTTTTCACTACATAGAACAGAAGTAATGTCTTAGTTCTAGCCCTAATGACATGGGATGCAGCTGATCTGCTGCCTGGAAGAAATGCAGTTTCTTTCTTCTAAAAAAGATTCTTGTCTTTGGAGCTGAACATGAAAGGTATTTAAGTAGGTTTGATATTTAAGAGTGATGCAACTGGTCTTATTGTGGTTTAGAATTCAGTTTTATCTGGCCTTATTGAGCAGCCACAATACTATTTGTCTTGTTTGACCTTCAAACCATAACTCCAAAAATGAACAACACCCTCCTGAGGGAATACTGTGAGGGCTGCAGGGAGTTTGCTTGCTGGATGCCAGTCTAGGCAGTGTCTCAGCAGTACTGGGGGTCAGCTGGGTCATTAAGGACCATGGGGATGTTGTAATGCAGGAAGGAGGAGGGAGGGTCTTGAATAAAAACCATCAGCAGTTTGGTAAGAAGGTGAAGATCATTACCTCTTTAGTAGCATTATTTGAAATGCTGCCAAAACCAAGGGGAGGATCAGGCCAAGAATCAGCTGCTAAATTGAGAATGGGAATATGGTGTGGAGACAATGGCTCGTACACTGGTTTGGACTTCTGGTTGATAGGCAACTTGTTCATTGTCAGCTTTTCTATAACTTTTTCTTCTGCACTTCATAGAACAATTTCTCATATTGGAAGCTCTTTGGATATTTTTTGTTTTGCTTTCAGTAGTTTCAGATATCTCCCTTTTTTTCCCAGATGGCTAATAAAGTCATTCCAGTTCAGATTTTCTTGAATGAAGTTTCAGTACTTACTGGTGTCAATGTGAGCCTGTATTTTCCTTATCCAGCTGCATTGATATCAGTGCTGCTTTACACTCCTGAAATTTTACTTTCTGATCTAATTTGTAGAGCAAAAATGAAAGAGAAAAAAGTAGTTTGCAAGATAACAGGTATTTAGATACATGTGGAATGTTTGCTGGGCTAAGTGAGGATGGATTATTTAATGCTGCAGTTATGTCTCTAATGAGCATGTCTTGGATTTTAATACCTTTAATTACTGAAAAGTTTCTTAGCTGTTTGCATATTATTTAAACAATGAAAGCATTTTGTATTTTCTTGTATCATGGTATAATTTAGTGGTTTTTTTTCCTTCCCTTAGATTGCAAATACTTTAAGTACATATCACACCAAGGCTGCAAAGCTCAGCTGAAAAGGTTTCGGATGCTGAAGAAGTTTGTGAACAGGCACAATCCTGTCTGCCTGAGAATATCTGGTCCTCCAGATTCCTCTGTTCAGCCTTGATGAGAAGGTGTCCCTAAGGTTCTTAGTATCTTCTCCTCTCTGTAAAACTGACTTCTGTGTTGGTGCTACTCCAAAACCTCTAGGCAGACCCTACTGACTCAGTAGTAGACTTTTTTAAAATATATTTATGTAAAAACCCTTTGGTTTGTATTTATTTTATAATAAAATGAATATAAATCATCTGATAATGTCAAAGAATTTCTGTAATGTTACTCTCATATTTGTGTGAAATGCAAACAGTGTTGATTTCAAATACACCTTGAAAGAGCAGAGGCACAGAAATACTGGTGAATTCTCTACCTGCTGGAAGAGATTTTTTTTTTTTTTTTGGTAGTCATGCCCTGAGTTGAAATATGCAGTGTTGCTGTTTTTGGAAAGCCAACGTTGATGTGTTACCACAAACCAGAATTCTAGTTTGCTTGAAAACGACAACAAAATGGTTTCCAAATATTACTTCTGTTTTAATGCCAGATCTGTACAATTCTGGAGGGTGAAGTGTTTGAACCTCTCTCTGGAATTGAAATAAAGATGTCTTTAGCAGCAGAGTAGCTTATGGGTAAGTACAGCTGTGCTTTTAAAAACTCAATGTTTATCTGGGATTTTGGTCTGGGTTCACATGGGTTTTGTGAGGAGTGCCTTAAGACAGTGTGTCTGAAATACCACATTAAATACTTTAACTATCTTTTGTTAAATGAAATTACTCATAATTTCCAACTCTAGTGCTTGTTTACTTCTGACTCTTAAGAATGCTGCTGCCTCACTGTGTAACAGTCAGGGGGTTGTGTTGGAGATCTTCAGCTGGGTTTAGACTATTTTTATGTAGATTGTCAAGTTTCAAAATGTTCTTCCCCAACATCCCATAAGGTGACCCCCAGCCCTGGGAAGCAGCCCCTCCTTAGGTGAGAGAGATGATCCAGACTTGCTCCCAGTGTCCATCTCACTGGGGTTCATGCCCACACATGGGCCTAAAGCTGTCCTGGGACAGCCCTGGCAGGCAACCAGGTGTCCCTTCCCTGGAGTGTACTTTGGCTTCCTGCCTGGCATTGTGCCCCTCTGCTCCCCTGGACCTGCAAAGATGGACTTTGATGGGCTGGTGACTCTCCTGTGATGCCCCTGAGAGCATCCCAGCAGGGTGTTACTTGGGCTTCCCCCTTCCATTGTCTGCCTGTGTTCCTTTGTAGGTATGCATAGGAGCTTTTAGCATGAACCCAACACAAGCATTATAAAAGCTGAAGGCTCAAGCCCTGGTGCTTGGTGAGAGCTCCCATGCAATTTCCTTTTGTCCCCTCAGCTTCTTGTGGGAGATGTGTGTGCCGTGCAGCAGCTGAGACTCTTGAGGAAGAAATGTGAAACAAAGCATCAGAGGTTGGGGTGGAGATAAGGAGAGTGAGGATAAAGAAGAGCTTGATGTCTGAGAAATCTGCTAATCCGTTTGGTGGTTCCATCTTTTTCCTGTGACCTCTGGAAGCAGGATTGCTGTGGGGGATCATGTCCTCTCCAGGTGCTAGAACTCTCATGCTGCAGTCAGCAAGTACAAGAGCACATTCACAGCTTCTGTGTAACTGTTGTGTTCCATGTCCTGCACGAAACTTGTTTCCTGACACCACAGTACTTGCACCAGAGAAAAACCAGCAGATCACAAATCTGGAGTGAAATCTCTGTGGGTACTGTGTTTTCAAGGCTGTGTGTTGTACTTTGAATGTGATAACTCCTAGTGGATTGGAATGGTCATCTTTGGCTTTGAATTCTGTGCTCTAGATTTGCTTTTCCTGTCAATTTTCCTCCCCATCCTGTGGGCAAAGCTGTGAGGATGTTTTTTTATCATGCATTAAAGAAATAGCTCCCTTTCGACATGGCTGTGATCAAAGTTATCTTGTTCTGCTTACAGAAGAGCAAATTTATGGAAGTGTCACCCTCCAGCACAGGCTGAGTATGATGTGTACAAACACCTGCATCCCTAGCTGATGGAAGGGCTTGCTCAAGCATTATGCACCAGAGGGGAAAGTGTGCAAAGCTCTCATCATTTTAAATCAGTTTAATGTCAAGTGGGATCAAACCCACAAAAATCAATTGGCTGAAGTACATGATTACCACAGAATATCATAGTCAACTTGAGGTTGTGCTGGTGCCTTAAATGAATTTTTCCTCTTTCACTCCTTCTGAATTTCTTCTGATTTTAACCCTGAATGTATACCTGGATTTTCAGGTAACAGCAAAATCTCTGAAGTCACTTGTTCCTATGGTTAATTGCTGCCTAACTTGATTGTATTTTATGGCTCCTGTTCAGTCTTTTTAAAACCAGACCCAATTTTGGTGCATTTCAAAAGCTGAAAAAAATGGTAGTTAGGAACTGAAACTTGTTCACTTGTGTCTGGTAAAGATTATCAAGTTCTGTGTTAGGTATCTGTCTTGGTTTACAAGACGGGTGTCTTCTGGGGAAGGCAGAAAAAGCCTCCCTTGGAATGGAGAATATAAACCCCCTCCCTCCGAATTATTAGAATTTTGAAATTAAGGGGCTTTCAGGCACAGATATGTGAATAGGAATAACAGTTCTTTACTAATATATAGAATAGAGCAAACACACAACAGCAGCTAGGGCAGGGGCGCAGGCAGCTCCCGGTCCCCCCGGGCCTGCAGGGGGCGCTGCGGCGCGGGCTGGCAGCTCGTGGCGATGGCGGCTCTGTCCTTCCCACACGGGAAGGGGTGCAGGAGAGGCCTCGCTCCACAAACCCCCAGGGCGGCCTATCCCGGTGCCCCCAGCAGGACTCTCGCAAGCAGCAGGCTGGAGACGCAGGAAATGAGCAGGAAGCCCAGGGCAGTGAACGAGAATGTCCCAAAAACTCCACAGCACGCGGCTGGAGCCTGCGGGGTGGCCTGGCGGGGCACGGGAATGCAAGGTCCAGCCGCAGGAGCTCCCTGCTGGGTCACGGCAGCGGCTGGAGGAAAGCCACCAGGGACAGAGTCTTGTAGTGCCGCCTGTGTCCTCTCCCGTGCCAGGAAAAAAATGAATGAGTTAGGAACTGACCTCCTGCCCCAAATCTTCTGTAATGTCCGCCCTCCCCCCCNCCGGTGCCCCCAGCAGGACTCTCGCAAGCAGCAGGCTGGAGACGCAGGAAATGAGCAGGAAGCCCAGGGCAGTGAACGAGAATGTCCCAAAAACTCCACAGCACGCGGCTGGAGCCTGCGGGGTGGCCTGGCGGGGCACGGGAATGCAAGGTCCAGCCGCAGGAGCTCCCTGCTGGGTCACGGCAGCGGCTGGAGGAAAGCCACCAGGGACAGAGTCTTGTAGTGCCGCCTGTGTCCTCTCCCGTGCCAGGAAAAAAATGAATGAGTTAGGAACTGACCTCCTGCCCCAAATCTTCTGTAATGTCCGCCCTCCCCCCCTCCCCCGAAAAAAAACTCCCAAAGAGCCAGGAAAAAAAAANNNNAAGTTCCCCTCTCCCCGGCGGCTGGGACTACGGGCCGGGTACGGATGTGGTGCGCAAACTGTAAATTCCATTAGCAACTCAATGGGAAGGGAATTCCACAAAAATGGTAAGGAGAGAACAAGAAAGAAAAAAACCTATAAAAAAAAAAAATCGCAACCACCAACATTATCACATTTCGTGTTTTTATTGTTCACGTTCCTGGGTGAAGGATTTCTGAGCCCATCTCAGTTGAAATTCTCAGACCTACCACGAGTGGCAACACTGAATACTGTCTCCTACTGGGACAGGGACCAGATTGATGTTGGGTTGGTGGTCCANAAAAAAAAAAAAAGTTCCCCTCTCCCCGGCGGCTGGGACTACGGGCCGGGTACGGATGTGGTGCGCAAACTGTAAATTCCATTAGCAACTCAATGGGAAGGGAATTCCACAAAAATGGTAAGGAGAGAACAAGAAAGAAAAAAACCTATAAAAAAAAAAAATCGCAACCACCAACATTATCACATTTCGTGTTTTTATTGTTCACGTTCCTGGGTGAAGGATTTCTGA
>VWZP01004808.1:667119-677507 GCA_013396995.1 Dicaeum eximium | reverse complement strand
TACATTAACTCGAGCATGAACAGGTGTTTAACAAAGGTAGGTAGGTATACAAACAGGTAAAAGATGGACAGGAATGTAACAGAAACCTTCAATTTTATTCATAACAGTAAGGTCCTGAGAGAAACGGAGTGTAACCAAGCCTCAGGGAATGCGGAGCCCCGGCACTGGCCATATAAATTAATTATAAATCATATAAATTAATATAAAATCACATTAATAAAACAGAAGATGAATGAACCACGCTATGAACGCGTCCCGGATTTCTATACGTCTGACTTCCAGAAACCTTTGCTGAAGGAAATGAATGCTTGGCCACAGCCTGGAAGGAGCAGTGGCAGCTCTGGAGTTTCTTCTCCTTGCCCACGTGTTTGCCTCTTCTTGTTGTGCCTGACATGCACTGTGCTGGCACATCCTCAGTGCCTGGATTATCGGCCGCCTTTCCAGCCCCCGTGGCCCTTGGAGTTCTGCTCTGCCTATGGAAACTTTGGCTGCTGTGACTAGGAGAGAGACAACAGCGTTGCAGCAAGATACTGGGACGTCATGAGTTACATGGATTCTCAGGGGCATAAACGGTGTGGAACATACATCAAAGATATCCTGTGTCAGGTAGGGAAGAAAAATAATACCTGTATCCTACACTTTGGGCTGGTTTGGGGGTCAGTTGTGGTTCTGAGAGCTGTGCTGCTGTGAAGGGAGGTGTGCGAGCAGGGGAAGGGTGGGCTGGCGGGGGAAGGGCACTTAATCCTCAGCAGGCATTCCACAAAGTGCTTTGTGTAAGGTGCATCACTGGAATCTGGGAATACATAGTGACATTTGTTAGCAATAAGGGTTTATGGAAACACTGCCTGGTGGGGATGATGATTTTCCCATAATGAAGGAGAAAATCACAGATCAGTACTTACCCTCTGCTTACAGCTGGAATGTGCTGGATTGCAAATCCTACAGAATCAAACGATAGAGGAAGTGCAGGCAGTATGTTTGGATCTCTGGACTGCAGCTAGGAAGTTTTTCGTTGTGCTCCAAATGCTGTGCTGGTCCAAGTAAACCAAAATTTCACAGGCAATGGTTTCACACAGGTGCTGCAAGGTCCCAAGGCTGCAGTCACAGTGTTTTCATCAGTGCTATCTCTCCACTGCCCACCTGGCTCGTGGAAGGTGTGCAGGGAAGAAAGACCAAAGACACTTTTCTGTGTCTGAGTCTGAGCTCCCCTGCATCCCTGGCATCAGAGGGCAGGAACCACCTCCCTTTTTAGCAGCTGTAAAAGTCATTCCAAGCTCTACTCACTGCATGCTAAAACACAAAGCAGCCAAAAGATAAGCTTGGTCTTTCTAAAACCGTACCAAACTCTTGTAGTTAATATTTCCTGAGCTCTAAAGTGTTATCCATGTACCAAAATGTTCCCACTCTTTTTGGATGGTGGCAAGATTGTGGCATGTACCTTTGCAGCACCAGGGCTGAAAAAAGTAGCAGCAGAGTTCTCTGTAGTTTTACAGTTGGTAAACCAGCAAAAGATGTGTTATAGATTCTAGCAGAAAATCTGGTGTTGATGTTGTAAGCATTTTTCTACATGATTCAGGTAGAAAAAAAACACCATAAAATTCCTGTTGTTTCGTTGATTACTCATTCTGCAGGGCATAATGTAATTTTGCATTTGTTCTAAGTGTACGTTGTAGGAAAAAAAAACCAAACCCAAACCACCCATATTTTTTTACAGATTTTCAAAGTTGTAAGCTATCACTCTTTTCCTGCTTTTTAGAGCAAGATTGCTGTTGAATCTTTGAGGAGGAATTGTGACTGTGGTATGTGTACTTCTCCGTGGTGAAGTTGGCAACAACCACGGAAATGAGACTGGGTTCTCTGGCAGATATTATTTGTAGTATCTCTGGCAGATATTATTTGTAGTTTCTCTGGCAGATAATATTTGCAGTATCTCTGGCAGATACTATTTATATGATGAATTACTGAAAAGAGCAAAGATCTGCCAAATGATTTTGCTTTAGTGAGCTCACTTTGCTGAATCAAATTGCTACTGAACTCATGTGGAAGGGATGGAATTCCATTCTGCCACCTCCACAGCATCCTCATAATTTGGAACAAAACAAATTTTAAGGAAGTGGTGCGGGTGCTTATTGATAACTTGAAGAGTAGCTGCTCTAATATAGCAAAGACAGCATTATTTCACATTTTTGGGGGAGATCAGAGCAGTAACCACGTGTGGTAACAAAGCAGCTCATTCAGTCAGGTGTTCCTTCAGTGCCAAAACCCAGTAAAACCCAGACAGCCTCGCTGGTGTGGTAATGGTGGGGTTGCTGAGTGTTACCCAGAGGAAGCTGTGTTTGGCAACTGCAGAAATTTCACTGGCCCTGCAGAACCCAAGGAGGAGACCATGGAGTTCACCTTAGCCTGACAGTGCAGCTCTTAGTGTTTCTTAATGGTCAGATGATTAAAGTGCCGTGTGCTCTGGATCATGGATTTCCTGCTGGCCCTCTAAACCAGATACATTTCTCTCAAAAACTAACAGGTTAGAAGAGGCGTGTAAAGCAATTTGGCTCTGCTGGTAGAGCTCACACCTGGCAAGATCTGGGTCTGTTTTAGCTACCTACGCTTGTTCTTAGAGGTTAGAGTCTGACCCTCAGCTGAGTTGTTCTAGGATTTAGCTTAAAAACTGAGTATGAAACTCTGAAAACTGTCATAAAGAGGGGTAGTGCGAGGTGCATGGCTAGAAATTTCCCTGGATACAGACCTTGCTACATGTGTGCTAGAGCTGCTGTTTGGCTGGTGGCTGACAGGATGCCTCCCTATTCAGGAAACTGCTACAGGAGTAGCTTAAAAAATCAAAAAGACCAATTAAGCCTTGTTCAAGCTGACTAAAAGCCATAGGATGGGGGCTAGTGCATGGAGAGCACCAGACTTTTAAAACCATATTTAATCTGAGGCCTGATTTGATTGCTGAATGCACACTCTTAAGAGAAAGTAACAAAACAGAAGTATCAATTGATCTGAGCAATTTCTGGTTTGTTGGTTTTATAAAGTGATGAGATTAATTTTCCTGCATGCTTGAGAGCAGACAACCAGCAGTGACTCTAAGGCCACCTAATCCTGGGAGTTTATGTAGACCCTGGGGTGAGCTTCCTTAAAGATGTGATGTGGAAGCAACAGAAGCCAGGTCATTCTGTGCTGCTTTCTGGTAACCAAATGGCAGCAATGAGAAGTGGGAAGCCTCCAACCATCCAAAAGCTGCTTTATTCCTTATAAGGCATACTTTTTCTTAATATGGCCAAAAGCCCCTGGGTGTTGCTGTGAGCAAAGAGTTGTTACTTGCTTGTGAAGTTTGGAAATCAGGGTCTGTAATCTCCATATTAGATATCCTGGAAAGGCTGCTACTTGCACAAGAAAAACGAACTAGTTTAATGACGCAGAAGATTCTTTCCTGGACTTCCAGAGGGTACATTTCCCCTCTTTCATCTGTGCCAAATAAAAGTTCTGCACAGATTGTTTTGGGCTGATGGCCCAAACCAGTACAAGAATATTTCAGTAGAATTAACTCCTCTTCTGCTTCTGCAACTTTGTGCTAATTAAAATAGAAGTGGAATTTTAATGTAAACATTTTGTGGACATTCTGGCCTAGAATGTTCGCAAGATGAGGAGTTTAAATTTAGGTATAAATTCAAACAGAATGCTTGATTTTCAGGGTTTATCCTACATTTTACATAGCTAACCACTTGAAGGTATTCAAAGTAACGTAATATTATATCTGTAACACTTGAAAATGTTGTCTGCAGTATTTTTTCCTGATGATTAGAGACAGAGTCAATGATATCTACAGGAATGAGATCTTTGGATGAGATTGTATTTACTTACTTAAATCAGTTTTAAATCTTACTACAGTCATCTTCAGTAATAGTGTGAATGTATCAGATTAATTCAGCTTGTATATTTAGTCAATGTACATATTTAGCACATACAGTTTGTTCTGGCAGCGTTTCACCTGTGTTTTTTAACCTGCCTCCTATTGTCTTCATCTGATACTCCCTCATTTTTCTTCTGTGGAAAAGTGAGCCTTATCCATCTTCTCAATGTCACTTGAGATATTTCCAGAGCTCTGTCATGTTGGTTCCCTGCTCTGATCACCTCCCCCCAGGACTGCTCAGTCCCACCTTACTGAGTGGAGAATCCACAGCCTCCACACTTGTACTTCTGTCGGGAAGAATTTAAGTGCAGCTGATTATGCTTTGATACAGGCAACTACTACTGATGTCCAAGTCCATTTTGGCCATATTATGAGTGACTTTCTACTGCTCTGTTTCCTAGGTGACTCTTTATGTTGTCTGCATTGCTAATTCTTCACTTTATTAACCACTTTGCTTCCCTTAAGGTGTCTGGGCTTCTCCTGGATGAGTGTCCACAGCCACATCTTTAGTTTCCTTTACTTTCTAGGAATGTTCTCTGTGTGCTGCACAACTCTATAATGCAGAAAACCCACAGACCCCTCGAAGAAGCCTCCCAGGACTTTGTTTTGACTACTGCTCCGAGTTTCACCTCAACTGCTACTCTGCCATCCGCCTGCTGACCGGCGACAAGCACCTCCAGGAGTGCTGCGAGGCGAGCAGGACCCGCTTCTGCCGCCTCCTGCAGCTCCAGGACCAGGATTACTGCTTCCCCCAGCTGCTGCAGAGCCCGGCCCTGAGCCACAGCCTGGGCTGGCCGCTGGAGGAGCGCAGGGGCTGTGTCCAGCTGTGCCTGGCTGAGGTTGCCAGCGGCCTGAGGAACCCAGTGCTGATGGTCCACGCCGCTGACCGGAGCCACCGCGCTTTCGTGGCCGAGCAGCTAGGCGTCGTCTGGGTCTACCTTCCCAACGGCACGCGGCTGAAGGAGCCATTCCTGGATCTTCAGAGCACAGTGCTGGCTATCCAGCGGAGGCCTGGGGATAAGAAGGGCTTCTAGGGGATGGCTTTCCACCCCAAGCACAAGAGCAATGGGAAGTTTTATATCTGTTACTCATACCGGGCTAAGAATCGTGTGGGGAAGATCAGGGTCAGTGAATTGAAGGTTTTGGCATCTGATGCCAACAAAGCTGATCCAAGCTCTGAAAGGTAGATTTCATGTTGAATGCTACTGTATGCCATGATGAGAAATAATTTTTCTCTGTCCCTGTTCAACCCCCAGTATCAACACAGGCTGGGGATTGACAGCAGCCCTGCCAAGAGAGAGTTGAGGGTGCTGGTGGGTGAGAAGATGGACATGATCCAGCAATGTGAGCTTGCAGCCGAGAAAGTCAAACGTGTCCTGGGCTGTATCCAAAGAATTGTGGCCAGCAGGTCAAGGGAAGAGATTCTGCCCCTCTGCTCCATTTTCAGGAGGTCCCACTTGCAGTGCTGCATCCAGCTCTGAGGTTCCCAGCACAGAACACAGATCTGTTGGAGAGTCCAGAGGAGACCATCAAGATGATCAGAGGGAGGAAACCCCTCTCCTATGATGACAGGCTGAGAGAATTGGGAGTGTTCAGTGTAGGAAAGAGAATGCTTTGGGGTGACCTAATTGCAGCCTTTCAGAACCTGAAGGGAGCCTACAAGAAAGATGGACAGAGACCATTTACAAGAGCATGTAGTGACAGGACAAGGGGAAAAGGTTTAGATTAGATATTATGAAGAGGGTGGTGAGGCACTGGCACAGGTTGCCCATAAAAGCTGTGGATGTCCCCTGCCTGGAAGTGTTCAAGGCCAGGATAGATGCACTTCTGAGCAACCTGGCCTAGTGGAAGGTGTTCCTCCTCCCAGGAGGGTTGGAACTGGATGCTCTTTAAGGTCCCTTTCCAACCCAAGCCACTCTGTGATCCTATGATTCTTTCCACTGGCGGGACCTGCACATTCCCAGTCATCCTGGTTCAGGCATGTGACTGGCCTGCTATGAAACTGCTGGTGTCAGGTTGGCTCAGGGTCACACAGAAAACCAAAATGGATTGAAAAGACTCAGGAATAAGGTTGTCTTCTCTCTCCATCTTGTAGTCTTGTCTTCTAAAGAGCAGTAACAGCCTTTAATCTATTATGGAGTTAACATCTTCCCTAAGAGGTTTCTACTGTAGAAGAGGATGTTTCTCTACAGTACTATACACTTATTTCATCAGTCATGTGTGCACCTGCCCTGTCCCCTGCTAAGAAAAAAGCTAGTTCTTACTTATCTTTTTTTTTTCTTTTTTAAAAATTCATTTTAAGGATTCTCCTGGAGCTTGAGGAACCAGGTGCAAATCACATCGGTGGGCAGCTGCTCTTTGGTGTGGATGGCTATCTGTACATATTCACAGGGGATGGAGGGAAGGCTGGAGACCCTTTTGGAAAATCTGGGAATGCTCAGAACAAGTAAGTAGGAGGGCAGGTGAAAGCTTTGAGCTTGTTTACCAAGATATAAGGTTTGGAAAGGAGAAAATGTGGAAGAATAGAGTAAGAGTGCTTTCTGAAAATGCTCGTGCATCTGCAAGTCTGTCCAAAACATTACTTCAATAATGAAAATTTGACATGTTGAAAGCTAAGTTGTTTAGAGAAAAGAGAGTTTTCTGGCCTAAATGGGTTGCAAGACATACCAGCCACTGGTTTATTTCTTTTAGGCAGATAACTTTTCCTTTGAAAATGGGCAAGGAGAAGAACGGAATTTTTGTGTTTTCAGATGGCTCTCATGCTGTGGTTTCCTTTTCTGCCTTCTCTTTAGGAGCACTTTGCTGGGGAAAGTGTTGAGGATTGATGTGGATGGAAGAAGCCCTGATGGAAAGCCTTACCGCATCCCTCCTGATAATCCATTCGTGTCTGATCCCAAAGCCCGCCCGGAGGTTTATGCCTACGGGGTCAGGAATATGTGGCACTGTGCAGTGGACAGAGGGGACCCAGTCACCAGAAAGGGAAGAGGGAGGATATTCTGTGGGGATGCCAGGCAGAACGGGTTTGAGGAAATTTACCTCATTGTTAAAGGAGGGAACTACGGCTGGAGAGCAAAAGAGGGGTTTGAATGCTACGACAAAAAGTTTTGCCACAATTCCTCCATGGGTAAGGAAAACCTTTCTTGTAGAAGTTTATTATATGTGTGTATTTAGTGGACTATAGCACAGTTTTACCAGTGAAGCTAAATAATCCAGTGTTGTATATTAAATGGAGTTTGTTTACTTCTTAAGAGTAGAAATCCCTTCTCCCCAGCCCTGCTGTGTTGGTATGAAATGATGCTCTGCTTATCCAGGGAATTCTCTGCCACACTGCACTGGACAAGGTGTTTAAATTCAAAGCCTGTGTCTTTTGTGGACAGTTTTCCCAGCGAAGCCAGGAATGCAACGGATTTAATTTAAGTAGAAATTGATACTGTGTTTTCTTCAGAGGCTCTGAGCCATGACTGTGGCTAAGGACAGAGGACCAGGCTGATGCTGAGAACCTGAAACAAACCCTGTGGCAGATGCAATGTGTCCCAGCCAGCACTGTCCATCACACCCACCCTGACTGTGGGTGTGATGGACAAAACTCCCTTGCTGCCTTTAAAAAACAGAAATTGGTGGTCTTTGTAAAGCAAAGCTCTACAAAGCTCTTGGTAAAGCATGGCAGAAGAACTGAGTATTATTATAATGTTCCTTAAGCTGTTGGGTGAAGACACATGGTCTCAGGGTCATGCAGATCTTCCTGGAACATTTGGATGAGCACACATGTGCAGAGTATGTGTTATTGACATTAATGCAAGGAAAAAGGTGAGAACAAGAATAAAATTCTGTGGAATCTGATAATTTAATATGAGAAAGGGCTGAATTCAATTTTAACATTGCCAGAAGCAGAGTTTTTAATTTTACAAGTCTCATGACATAAAATGGTGAGAGCACACTTATTTATGTTCTGTGTTGTGTCAGCAAACCCACAAAGATGTTGAGCTTACTTGCAGTTTTAATCTTTTTCCCTTCTCCAAAAATACTGGAATTGGTAAAGATGATCCCTGCTCAAATGATTGGTACAGTTACAGATAAGTAAGATAACACTTGCTGCAGGCTGATGCCTTCCTGCATTGCTTTATGATGCAGAGAATCTTGGTTTTGTGTGTTATGGAAGCTCATCATGACTAAGCCTTGATAAGCAACTACACAGAGCCGTCCTTAAATCCCCAGGTCTGTTCTGTCCCAGAGTAAACTGCTGAATTACCACTGAAATTTCTCTAAGTTTCTAACTTAGAGAAATTTCTCAAAGTTCTGATCCTTCTGATCTCAAAGTATTGATCCTTCTAGTAATTTTTGTACCTGTCAGTGTCATTGAGCAACTGCTTTTTGATGCTCTCTGAAAGTAAATTTTCTCACTTTGTATTTCTGTGTGTTTGACAGATTACATTCTGCCAATATTTGCATATGACCGCAGTGTGGGCAAGTCAGTTACTGGAGGCTTTGTCTACAGGGGATGTGAATCACCCAACTTGAATGGCCTTTATATTTTTGGTGATTTCATGAGCAGGTGAGACTGATTGTTTCCTCTGCAGCTCCCATTCTGTACCCACATTTGCCTTGTCTGGGCAAATAAATATATTGGAGCATCCCAAAACCTTTTGGGCTGGAATAAATGAGAAACTTGGAAATAGACTAAGTTCTGTGTTACAAGGACATTTTTGCTGGAATCGGAACTTCCTCCATTTCAGAATCCTCAGGATAAGTTTGCTTTTGTTCAGGTCTGTTTCTCCAAAATCGAGCCAACAGTCAGTCTTCATTGACTGCTTTTTTTGTTTCAGTAATGCATGATTTTGACAGGAACTAATTTTGATGATGGAGACATAAGACACAGGGTTTTATTTTTCTTCTAGTCGACTTATGGCTTTACAGGAAGATGAGAAAACAAACAAGTGGAAGAAGCGAGATATCTGCATTGACAGCACACCAGCTTGTGCTTTCCCTGGAATGGTCAGTTCCCACAGCAGATTCATCACCTCGTTTGCTGAGGATGAAGCAGGTGGGTATTGTGCTGGTCACACCTTCAATGGAAACTGTACAGTCTGTTCTCTACTGTAAGGAAAATGTGGAAAATTCTGTGTCTCTTGAAGGGTGCCCAGAGAGCAGGTAGTGCAGAGAGGTTTGTGGCTGGCTCAGCTTTGCAGATGGGGTTGGTCTGTGGCTCAGGGAGCTCTCCTGCCCTGTGAAGCTGTTGCAGATCAGTTTGATGGAGAGCTCAGGAGACAGAAGTTCATGTGAAACATTCATTTTGTTGGGTTTTTTTTTGTACTCTTTCACTAATCAAAAGATCATATCAATGCAGTTCACTTGGGCACAGGGCAGGGTGAGAACAAAGCCGTTTCTTGGACATCAGGCATGGCTTAGGGGGTAACTGAAGGGGTTTCCTTTTCTGACCACATGAATTACTGAAAAGCCAGGAAAGAAATGGAAACTGGAAATGGAGAACTAGGATCCAGCTTGGGCACTTGAATCTAAGACCAGTTTTCTTTTTTCACTTCCATTTAGGTGAACTGTATTTGATGTCTACTCCTGCTCCCTATGCACATGCACCACTTGGATCGCTCTACAAGCTCATTGATCCGGCAAGGTTTGTAATTAAAGATGGATTTCCATGCCAAATTATTCTATGATCACCACTCTCCAGCTATCACAGTGAAAGAATGCCAAGTACTACTGATACACAGTAACACTGACATCTGCATCCAATCCTTGGGTTTTGTTTGCACACTATACCTTTGGTGCAACTTTAATCAGTTTGAGTGAATTTGGTCCTCACTCATCATATGTGTGTACAGAGAAATAGGAAATAGGGTTCAAATTCCTTGAAGATCTGGGAGAGTTAAGAATTAAGTTTCCTTGGTTGCATATCTGAATTACAGCAAAGTAATGTTTTTAAAAGGACAGTCCATGTCCTTTAGGATCATTACATCAAATATCGATGATGTACTTTAATATAAATAAATAATAAATGGAACTCCACAGTTTTCCTCATAAAGATGAGAGAAATCTTGTGGTTCATGCAGTGCTCAAATAATATCTGGAGCCTCAACCTGAATTTTTCCAAGCAGAATGTTTTTCCCCATTAAGCAGTTATCCCTGTTAAAGTCTGTTTTTACAACAATAAGCACACTTATGTAATTGTTTTGCCTCCCTAGTTTTCTGATTTTGCTGAAAAATATTAAATGTGTTTCAAATCACTGTAAAGTAGATACAGTACAAACGTGTTTGTGCTGTTGCAGAAACCTTGGACACTCGCAAAAAGAAAAAATACAAGCTATATTTTCCTGAGAAGTTAGATCCAAAGCTAGGTGGTTAACTCAGGCTGTGTACCAAGGTGATGGGAACAGAACTTGAATCTTTTACTGCTCGACGAGATTTCTGCCTTTAACAGCTTATCATTTGCCAGGAAGTGCATTAACTGTGGGTATGTATGTAT
>VWZP01004808.1:419993-666923 GCA_013396995.1 Dicaeum eximium | reverse complement strand
TATATATATATATATATATATATGTGAGCTTGCATAAACATCAAGAGCTTGAGCAGAATCTATTTATCAAAACAAATAAATCTTTCTTGTCTCTATGCCACTCCTTAACGTGCCATGAAGACCCTGTGCTTTTGAAACTTTGTGTCTGTCACTTCTAGAGCAGGTCCAGGCCCTTACTCCCTTGGCTCTTAGGAATGTTTTCCTGCATTTTCCGGTTCCCATTGTTTGCCTTAGCCCAGATGGGGCTGTGTCAGCTCTGCCCTGGTCTCTTTGCATTTTGCAAGTGTGCCCAGGCTGTGCAGAGCTCTTCAGAGCTTAAACAGGAGCTGAGTCAGGAACAGAGCCTAAACAGCTCCTGGAGTGACTCACTCCTCAGGAACTTTTCTCCTTTGCATTTTATTGCTACTTACAGGATTTTCCTGGGGAGACCTTCCTGCTCTGCTGTGCACCGTGACTCAGCAAATTCCTTGTCTCCTATGTCCATGGTCCATGGCAGAAGTGCAGCGCCAGGCACACCAAGCCACACAAACTCCTGCTTCCAAAACACTGCCAGGGCCATTGTCACATGCCTGATGGCAACTCAGGCTTCCTGAGGAACGTGTCAGGAAAGCTGATGGCAGCAGTGCCGTTTGTCCCCAGTTTGGCTTGCCTCTGCAGCAGTACTCTTGGAGCACCAGGGTGGCACCAAATTCTTTCTGTCCTGAGCAGGGAGAAAATGAGTTAGAATGTAATTTGAAAATCAGAGAGGAGATAGATGGAGGGAAAAAAACCCCACAGCCCAGCAGAAATCCCCACAAGCGATGTCTGCAACCCTGCTTTAGTAACCTTCTTCAAAAAAATTGAAATAGTGTAGAGGAAGCACTTGGCTCTTGCCACTGTCTGAAGGAGACTTGCTAATCACAACAAAATGTGACGCCTCAGGTCATGCTTTGCTTTGCTTGGTGCTGTCAAGCATGCCAGGTTGGAAGAACCTGCTCTTACTTGTCTTACAGCAGTTCCCTTGGTGGGTAACAGAGAACACAGGTGTGTTGTGGTTCTTTGTACCTCTCTTCCTGTCACTTAATGTGCAACATCCTCACGTCAGGGAAGATGTGTTTGGTTGGTTTTTGTTTTGGTGCTTTTGTACTGTGGGAAGTTGTCAGGGGACAGAGGAGAGGATCACAGACATTTCTTTGCAGTTGTGGCTCCCTCTCTCTATGCCTGTTCTTTCCTTTCTCACCACTCTTGCTGCAGCACTGTTGTATCCAGAGAAAATCCCAGTGAAGGTCACATTCACCAGCTGCTGTTGGACAGGGATTTTATGGCTTGCCAGCCCTGTGTCAGCCTCTTGAATTCCACCGTGCTGCACTCCAGGTGCCTAAAGTGCTTTCATGCCTCTTCCCCCAGAGGCAAATGAGAACAGGGAATTGATGTGTGCCTATGGAATAAATAAACTTCCCTAATCTCTCAGACATGTGCATCTGACTTTCTGTTTTCCAAGGAGAGCTCCACCAGGGAAGTGTAAACACAAGCAAAAACCAGTGAAAACAAAGAGCAAGTGGATACCACTTCTTCCACGTGCAAGTAAGTTATCAGGCTTTGGTTTTAATGAGAAGCAAAACATATACATAAACTTACAGGCATGTGATTCAGGAGTCTTAACAACTACAGCACTGAGCAGGAGCAATCCTGAAGTCTGGTTATCACATTTAATGTGTGCTTCTGATGTCTACTTGATGCTTAACCTTCTGACCTTTGCTTAACCCCAGTCCCTGATTCCTTTTTTCCTAAGTTTTGCTATGTAATAGTGTAAATGGGCATCACAAGGGAACTGATGACTTTGATTCAGGCATTGGATGAAGTCTGGGAAATTCTGAGGGCCTGTCCCCTGGCTCTGAGACAAGTTCCTTGAATCAAATAATCCCTTCTCTATACATCTGGGTGTATTCGTATTGCTATGTCTGCTAGAGAAGTGTGCAAGGTTGCATCACATTCTATCTGGAAGTTTCTTTAATTTTCCTTAAATACACATTCATAATTTCTAAAATCAATAATTTTATTTCCAAGAAAAACAAGATGGAAGAAGAGAGGTTTATAGTGTGTTTTCTTCTTTCATAATTTCATCTGTTTTTCTTGACTATAACTCTAATAAGTGTTTCTATCAGTCATATCTCTGAATTAGCCTTTTGCCTCAGAGCTGGAATGCTGAACCATGTTAATTACTTTTCTCAGAGACTGTCTTTGAGCTGCTAAACGAACCTTCAACAACCATGCCTCCAAAAAAGTCTTCTACCCTCACTGCAGGCACCCCAAGTGTTTCTTCTAAGAAAGCAAAAGTGATCCCATCCACCAAAATAAAAGCATCAACAGCGAAAACAGCTCCATCTGGCACAGAGAGACAGAGAATCAAAGCTGAAGCTGAACTTCACAAGGGAAAGAAGATTGGACACAGCACCACCTTTGCCAAAAAGAAGAGCTCCCACCTAGCCAGAACCAAGGAGGTTCTTCCAAAGAAAGCAGCAGCTAAGGGAAAAGTGGAGAAGAGAAGGGAAAAGTGGAGAAGAGAAGGGAAAAGCAGCTTTTGAAGCTCAGTGATGTCCCAGAAAACCAAGCAGCCTATAAAATGGTGAAACAAAAATGTTGAATAGCAACTGCTGGGAGTCCAGGGCACAGAGGATGTCTCTTTGCCTGTCTTGAGAAGCCCTGATCCCCAGCAGAACACTGCTTTTAACTTACGTCCCTGGAGAAAGTTACCAAGGCTTTGGGGTGAGTTAGAATCGACAAGTGTGTGAATTTGATAGTAGTATGTAGTAATGTAGCTTTATAGGGTTTTAGAATTTTAGTATGAGAGTGGATAAGGAGGCAAGATGGAGGATTTTGGGCATTGTCTCATCTCCTCCTTGTTGTCTTCTATTCCATTTTCTTTAGTGTTGGTGGCACAAAGTTATTGGTTACAGAAAGCCGTAGTGTAGGTGTTACGTGAATAGATTAACAAGAGTTATTGGTAGAAAAGTAGAAACCAAGTACATTTTAGAAGTTAATTGGGTGAAATAGCCTTAAAAGGCCTTGAATCTGTGTGCCTAGTCTCCATTTTGTGCCTTGCTTTCTGGTGCACTAGACTTCTGATAAGAGAAAAGTAAACAACAGACTGAAGACTGAAAAACCAAGAGTCTCATCTGTCTTCCATTCCTGGTACAGAACTCACAAGGGGAGCCCCCTCACAGGGCCCACGGCGGGGGATTCCACGCTTTTGTTGGTTCCACCAGAAACCCTACAAGCAACCAAATAAAAGAGATTTTGGCTGACTTGTTATGGAGTACACCCAGGTGTGCCCCAATTAATGGCAGTGTTAGCAGTCTCTATGACTAATAATGTTAATAATAATTATGCTAATATTTATGCTAAAAATGGTTAATATATTCTAGTAAATGTATTAAACTTTATCAGCACCAGCTTCCAGATCCTGCTGTGATGTCCTTTTCTGATATAAGTGGTTGTGAGAGCCTGTAATGGACATTCTCTGGTAAGATTTGGCTGTGTATGACTGATAAATCCAAATGACTCTAAATTTCACGACTTTAGTCTTCTATTGAAGAATATAGAGTAGACACGTCAATTACCCCACCTTTTTTTATTTTCTTTTTGTCCTTTAGCTGAAATGCAGGAAAAAGTGTGTTTCAAGAGTAGCTGTCTTTCAGACAATGAAATTAGATTTTATTGAAGAAGGACCACTAAGATGCTCAGAGGGCTGAAGCACATCTCCTGTTAGAGAATTTGGCTTGTTTAGCCTGGAAAAGACAAGAGAAGACTCCAGGGAAATCTTATAGCAGCCTTCTAGTCCCTGAAGGAGGCCCACAAGAAAGCTGGAGATGGACTTTTCACAAGGGCAGGTAGTGACAGGACAAGGGGGAATGGCTTCAAACTGCCGGAGGAGAGGTTTAGATTAAATATTAGGAAGAAATGCTTCACTGTGAGGGCAGTGAGGCACTGGCACAGGTTGCCCAGAGAAGCTGTGGATGTCCCATCCTTGGAATTGTTCAAAGCCAGGTTGGATGGGGCTCTGAGCAACCTGCTCTAGTGTGAGGTGTTCCTGCCCATAGCATGGGGTTGGAATGTGACGATCTTTAAAGTCCCTTCCAACCCCAGTTATTCTGTGAATATTTTTCAAGGTACGGATCACCTGCAGCTTTCCAGCCCAGTAAGGGCTGGAAAAATCCAACACAATGAAAGCACCAGAACCCAAGCAACCCCCACAAAACCCCGCCTTAGAGCTGAGCTGGAACTATCCTGCACTCCAGATCCCAGGCGGTGCAAGCGGTAACAGCCCTCGATGTTCAGATCCAGGGAAATGATTTATTTGGGAAGCGGAGCCGGGCGCCCCTTGCGCTCCGGTCCCCGGAGGCAGCCGAGCCCACGGCTTCAGTCTGCAGCTCCGACGCTAAGTTCGTGTCCCACCGCCGCCCTCTGCAGGCGCCGTGCCGGGATGCAAAAGGCAGCGACCCCCGCCGTCCGCTTTTCGCGGAACAACCCCCCAAAGGTTGGTCAGGGAAGAAGCAATAATAAAAAAAAAACAGGAAAACTTCAGAAGGCCCCAGCGAGGATCGAACTCGCGACCCCTGGTTTACAAGACCAGTGCTCTAACCACTGAGCTATGGAGCCACCTATCACTTCGTACCATGCGGACGGCTGCTGTCCCTGTCCGGGGCCGCCTCGCCGGCGGTGCCGCGGGTCCCTGCCCTCCGCCCGGCCCGGGGCAGCCCCTTGGAGCCGTCAGCGGGAGCCGCACCTGCGGCACCCCCGGGCCTGAGCTGGGCCTCTGAAGCTCCTCCAGGGAAAAGCTGCCCTGGGCGGGGCAGGGAATCCAGCTCCCGGCCCACCCCCGCGGCGTTGCCTGAGGGGGACGGGGGGGCCCTTCCCGTCCTTGTGAGGGGCGGGCGCACCTGCCGCGGATCGAGGGTGGAAGTGCCTCGGTGAGGAGAGTTTCGGTGGCTCCCAGGAGCGATTCCCGCCTCTTCCGGGCGTCCCTCTCCCTCTGAGGGAGGAGCAGCCGCTGCCTCAGTCAAGGTTTTGGGAGGTAAGGCTGCACAACACCTGGCTTTATGCGGAGTGCGGAGAGAGTCACTTTAAGTAGGTGATAGCTCAGTGTTGTAATTCTCCTCAGCTTTTGTGAAATCACTGTTGCACAAAAATTGGTTTAACTCTCGCAGATAAACCACACGTCTCGTTTGACTGGGGTATGAACGCAACAGCAAGACAGGCAGTGTGGAGCCTTCATTTCTTGATTTTTTTGCGGGGTTTGTACGGTCTGTGGACGGACGGCAACGGGACAAACCGAGACGAGAGATCTCTGTAAGTCCTAAGCTAATTTTAGGAGCAAACAGTTTATTGCTTGGGGTGTGGGTAAAAGGGTCCTGCTAAGAACTGCCAGGTGCAGCTCAGAGCAGGACCGAGGAGAGAGAGAAGCAAAAGAGCAAGAGAGGGGTAAGGGGTAAGAGGGTAAGGGCTAAGAGCATGAGAGATTAAGAGCATAAGAGGTAAGAGTACAAGAGTAGTAAGAGAATGAGTGTGCAAGAGAGCGAGGTTCTTGTTACAATGCATTAAATCTTCTTCTCTACTGAATATTCTAATTTACACTAACCAATCTAGTCCAAGATACAAATTCTACAGTATTTACATACAGCCTATAAGAACCAGTACATTAACATACTAAGGTTACATTTAAAACTCTAAAGACTACTCTTTGGATGCCTCCCACCAAGCAGGTGTGGTCTGCTTGGCCCTCGGGCTCTCGATAAGGACAGCATTCTTGCATTAAGGAGATGGCCTTCTGCTGGCCATCTTATTGTTTTCTAGTTACTCAGTAGCAGATCGAATTTAATTCCACATCCCCCACACTTTTCTCATTCCCAAAGTCTGGACAATCACGACTATAAGGTTTTTCTATTTCATCTAACCCAACAATTTTTATTGTGGAACCTTGAAGGCATTTGAGGATTTTCTCCTTTTCTTTGCATAAAAGAACCGGTCTGTCACATGCTCAGTGGGAGCTTAGGTGAAGGTGAGAAGCTGGGCTGTGCCGAGGAGAGACCCCGCTGTGGAGTTACAAATCCGAGCAGCTCTGCTCTACACCAGGCACGTTCCAGAAACGCAGACATGATTTGCTGGGTGCAAGCCTCAAGCTGCGTGTGACAAAAAGTAAAGCACCTTGAAATGAGAATAGTCAGAAAAAGCTGCATTAAGGAGCTAAAGACCTTTCATCCATCCCACACTCCACAAATCATGAACTAGGTCAACTTCCTCTTTTTTCCTTGAGTTTTATTTCACCTTCTCTTTAAATGGATATGATCTCTGTGGACAAACTAGATCAATTCTGGTGAACTCTGTCTTGTTGTTTATGTAAGGCAGTAAAATGACTTTGAAATATCTGCTTTTGACCTCTAATGTGGCAGCTGATAAATTCATGAAGTTTCACATTTCTTTGGATGCTTTTTTTCCCCTTTCCTTTGAAGATAGTGACTCTTTAGAGGGACTACAGCTCTTCCAAAGAGGGCTAAAATGTCTGTAGTGAGTGTTCTGCTAATGCCTCAGGGAACTGAAGTATAAGCATAGATTGTTTTATAACCTTCAAGTAGGCAGGAGCAGAACTGTCTTACACTTTTCATGCTGTAAGACAAGCCTACCTTCATCAGCCTAACACAGCTGAGCAGCAGGCTAAGATGTATTCTGAGAGCAGAACAGTGTTGAAATAAGTTTTCTGTGATAACATGGCTCCCTGCCACTATTGGGCTTTTAAACTTAGGTGCAAATCTGTAGCTGTTGTGAATGCCCTGCTTCCAGATGCCTTTTGCTGCCTGCTGAGAGCTCCCTGCAAGGTGGGCTGCACTTCAAGGTCTGTCAGAGAGTGTTTCTTAGTCAGACAGCCTGGATGGGATTCAGGAGGTGTGGTGGTGGTGGTACTACGCTATCAGTAAACCCCTTGACTTCTCTTTGTAATGAAAATGAGGAAATGAGACACTTCTGGGATGTAATTCATCTCACCTGAAGGTAAACCTCTACAAGAAGTCATGGTCTAGAGGTGCCTGTTCCTCAGCTGGCTGTGGAGGGAGTCGATGCAGCCTTCACAGCAACTTCCCCAGGCTCTGTTCTAAATGGGAATTCAGTGGAAATACCACAGCAGGTTATTTCTTCTGATTTTTAAAATCTCATTCTAGCTCATGTTTTGTATCCAATGTTTCAAAGACAAGGGGATCATTCCTGTGGAATATGAAGAGCAATGATTTTTCTAAGGATTGATTGGGTCAAAACTGCACAACTACATCTAAAGAAGACTCTGTGATTCTTTCTGCTGCTACACACACACACACAGATGTGAGAATGAAGCTTTTAGGCAATAAAATGCCTGTCTAGTCTGCTGTTCATGACTGTTGAAAGCCACTAGGTGGAACCTAAGGACTGCATCAAAAGATTAGGGAAATTTTAACAGACTTCAAATGCTGAAAAGAGTGAATTTTTACCACACAGGTTTTTAAGGAAGATCTGTAGGATGACTGACCTTTAAAGGTGTGCCAGACATCTAAAGATGCACATTTATATATGCTCTCTAAAATTTCTTCTCTAGGCCCAGACCTAGCACCAGGCTAGAAAATAGGGTGGTTAGTAAGAATAGGTGTAGCCTTGCTCAGTCTGCACCAGGCTGTTATTAAAAACTGATTTCTTTATTCCTGATTAGCTCCCTGACTGTCCCTAACAGCCCCCCTGGACAAGCCAGTGTTTGGCCCTGAGCCCACACATGTCACCTGTGCTGCTATGAGTTTTTGCCTGTCTCCTTAAGCTAATCCCAAGAACATTCCATGATTTTACTGCCATATCTTGCATTCAGGGGAAACTAAGGGAATGACTCTTCAGACAGCTGGTCCAAAGAAATTTATAGAAAATCCTGGAAATTCTCTTACACTACTGTATTCCCTTTTCCAAACTCCTCCAATCTGGCCTGGATTGCCACCCAGTTCCCTGCTGGATGCAGTTTCACTGGTGTTTTACAGGGTTTGTTTTTTTGTTGCACAAAGCAGCTTTGGGCTGCAATAGGATGAAATAAATAGCAGCCAATGTTCCCTCTGCAGACCTGGTGTGTCTCCTAAGAGGCTGTCAGGCTTGCCCACCTTTGTCCTCCACACATCTGACTCTGTGTCCTCAGGGAAGGTTGGTGCACCTGGGATTATCTCAGCAGAAGTACAGATCAGCAAAACTGGCATGCTTGCCTCTCCTTGTTAACCTCTGGGAGAGAGGAATTGCAGCACAGCTTCAGTCTTCTTGTAAAATGGGACATTCTGTGGGTTTTAATTGTTTGACAGGTTCAGCAGTGTTGGTTTTCTTTCTTAAAGAAACTGTAGTAACCAAAGGTGTCAGAGTTTAATATAATTCATTTTAGTTGGCAACTGCTGGTAGATTACTTTGTCTTGTGCAAATATGAGGGGTTTTTTGAGTAAAATATTACCAAATCAGGGAAACACTTCCTACTGATTTTGGGTGGCTTTTGGAGGCAGTCCTTGGTGTATTTTAGGTATGTAATGATCTCAACACTTGGTTGAAGCTTGCCTCGTTTCCTGAATCAAACCTGAACCTTTCCAAGTCCTGTTTGACTGAGATGTGCTTCAGGAAGTGTCATGTGGTTTTGCAGTTTTGACCCAATCAAGCCTTAGAAAAATCCTTGCTTTTTATATCACACAGGAACAATCCACTTGTCTTTGAAACATTGGATACAAAACATGAGTTAGAACGAGATAAAAAAACCAGAAGAAATAACCTGCTGTGGTATTTCCACTAACAATTACCATGTAAAACAGGGGCTGAGGAAGTTGAGAAAAACCTCTTTCCAGGTTTTAGCTTGTGCACTGCTTGCACCCCTACGCCAAAGTAGCAGGAGAGATCCTGGTGTGCACCCTTCCTCTTCCCTGAAACTCTGCTTTCCATGGGAAAGAAGTTCAAACATGCATCAGATACGGTGCCCTTTCAAAAGCAGTTTGGCAGGCTCAATACTCTTGTTTTGGACAAACATCCATTATCACCTGCACAAAAACCTTGCCTTTTTAACAGCATTTTTGTGCAGCTTTGAAGAGGGAAGGGGATTGATGTTTCTGTGGAAATTCAGTTCGTTTTGTTCCTCAAAAAGGAACAAACAGAGCACACAAGGGATGTGTAAAGACAATCAGAATCCCATCATTTCTATTTGCTCATAGCTCTGTTCATGGAATGGGTGTTCATTCATGGGATTCATGTTGTGGTGTTGTGTTTGAGCATCAGTAGTTTTCTGTGGAGAAGCATCACTATTTCCAAGTCTTATTCCAGGGTAACAGTTCTGCCTCTGCTTCATTGTGCTCTCCTGTTGTGTTTTTTCTTAATGCAAGGGATCCAAGCAGAAGAGATGCTGTCTTCAAATGCTTTATGATTTGATCTTCCTGAAACTAGAAAGGAGTAATTGAATTATCTTTGCTTCAGGGTTATTTCTCTGATCCAGACCAGATTTGAAGCTATTTATTATAACAACTTCACACACCATATCCAGTGGCACTTAGCTGCCACGCTGCACCCAGTGGTGGAGCTGACATCTATTACAGGCAAAAGGGTCTGGAAAGTTTGATAGGAAGCAGCTTTTTATCAAATAAAATAAAAATATAAATAACTCAGCAAAGTAGTGAAAGAGCAAAGCATATTTTATTCTAGTTTTAGAAAAAGAAAATTCTTGTATTTGAAATAGAAAGATGCATAGGTTTTTAGATTTACAGGGGAAGAAAAAAGTCTGCAGGAAATAGCTGACCCAGAGCTGTGCATGTGCTGGTCAGTCTGTCACTAAGCATGTATTTATATCTGAATATAACACCTATATACACATGTAAACATGTTTGTGCTATTGGGCAGAGTGTAAACACTGTTCTCCCTCTCTGGAGATGACAGCCTGAAGTTCTCTGCTCAGTTGTTGGTTTCCAAAATGTGCAGGAATGTAAGGACCATCCCTGAGGCCGTAAATCCTCTCAGATTTGTCTAAAGTCACCTAGCACATCTGAACGTTACTTGGGAGAGGAGTTGGCAACCAGTGTGGTTACATGAACCCCCTTTCCAGAGAAAACCAAACTAAAAATGTACTGATCCCATTTCCCAAGGAAGATTTTAATTTTTTTTTTGAAAACAGATGATTCGGGAATGTGTGAGGCAGAGGAACCAGGAGATCCAGTATCCCCATCCTTACTCCAGTATTGATTCTGCTACTTAAGTGCCACACAGCCTCCCAAAGGGATGGTAGGATGTTTGTTGGTAGCACAAATGCAAAGTCCTGTTATCATCAGTGTAAAAACAGACTTGGGATATTTCAAGGGGGCTGTAATGGAATAAAAATGTAGCACCTTCCTCAAGTGCTCACATTCCCTTTCCTGTGAAACACATCCGAGTCCCAAAGGCAGACAATCCCTATGCTAATCAAGGGAGAAGTTGGGTTTTCTTCTGAAGCTCTCTTAAGGTAGATGGAGGAAAGATGCTTATATAATAAACATTACATAAACTGTGAAAAGCCAACTGTTGCTTAAGTGCTGCACATGGTAACTGGAGCTGGGTCATTTGTGACTCCTGGAAAAAGCAAATGAGCTGAAAATGTGGTTTTGTTCCCAGCTCTGTTCCTGATTTTGCCATATATTTGCTGCTAGAGACAGCAATTTGTGGGTTAGAGTTGCACAATGTCTGTGTGTTATTCTCATGTGCAGTTAGTTCAGAATATCCTGCCCCATTTCCAAGTGCCTGGGAAGCCCTGAGCTCCAGGTGTTCAGAGAGCTGCCCTCACCACCCTGCGATGGGCAGCTGGAGAAATGGCTGAGAGCAGGTGTTTAATCCCCCTGGTAGGGTTGGTGACCCCTGGACACCAAATGGGAATGGGAATTTATAGCTTCCCTTCTCTGTTTTTAGGGCTAAGCTGGATGGACTTGCAGGCCCTGTCTCCATACAGGCCTGTCAGTGGTTCTGTGGACAAGATTTGTTGCTCAGCAGCTCTGCTCTTCTCTCCCAGGAGAACACATTCATCTTCCTGCTTACTGGGCTGGACCAACATGTGCCACAGAACAAACTGAACAGAAAAACGTGATTCTGCTCCCAGCCCTATCCTAGTAACTGGTAGAAGCCCCTCCTTCCAAGGCTGCTGCTGTGAAGCTTTTCTGAACCACAGTTAGGAAAGGTTTTGGAGGCCAGCTTTTGAGTGATCAGCTCCTCTTTGATACTATTTCCAGTAGCTTCCCATTGAGCATGGAAAATCTCACCTCCTTGAGTTTTAGGCAGTGTCACTGTTTCAAAATATGCTTTGACTGACAAAGTATTGTCAGGTTTTCAAAGTGGTAACTGAGTTGTTTCCAAGTCCCTTCTTTGCTTCTGAAGGACCAAATCACCTGCAGACCCTTGAACATCCTTTCTCCTGAGTAACCTTGGACCCACAGTTCAGCTTTGTGATTGGGTTCGTGTCTCTTTTGCCATTTTTCCTGGTTTTGATTGGTTTGGAAATCCCGAGGGTAGTGTCTGTTTTCTTGGCTTTCCCAAATTTAACACATGATGCAGTGCTGAAAATGAATGAAAAGGGAATGAATAAAAATGTTTTGAAACTGTCCTGGTTTCGGACGGATTAGGGAAAAAACCTCCCCTAGAAGGCAAACCTCCTCCCCCCCCTTCCTCCAACCCCGGGGTCGGGAAGGAAAACCTCGGAGGAAAGTGGAAAAAACCTGTTTATTTACAAAATAACACTCCCCAACACAGGAAAGGAAAAAAAAACGGCCCCAGATGTTACTCAGGCAGTCGCTGTGAAGGGAGGGCGCTCAGCTTCTTTTACAGACTCACGTTCCCAGAGCGGGTCCTGAGCCGGTCCGGTTCTTCGGTGACGGGGAAGAAAGAAAGGAAGAGAGAGAGAGATGGGGGGTGCGAAACAGCCAGCAAAAAAAGCAAGCAAGAAGCAAGCAAAGCCGAGGCGGCCGAAGCCGAAAAGCAAGCGCTGCCGCCCTGAAAAGCGAAAGTAGCCAGCCACGGCAGCGTCCCGCCGAGAGAGAGAGACGGGGGGGCAGCGGGGGAAGCCCGCAGCCCCTAGACAAAACAAACTCCAAAGAACGACTGGGATACGAGGCACTGTCACCCTAGGACAGAAACTTGAGGATTTGGATTGCTTTGTGTAAAGCTGTTGGTTTGAGGTTTGTCTCTGCTAAATTAGCTCACTGTACAGTAGGGCACTTCTAGGTATCACTGAGGTCCCAGCTAGCCCAGTGCAGGCTCAGGCAGGTGATCCCACATCCTTCAGTGCAGGCATCCAGTCTGCACTCTAATGGCTTTGACAAATCCCCTCAAGCAGAATTGTCAAGCTGACTCCATGATCTAATGTGTCCAAAAGTGTTAGAAGCTCCACTGAGAATCTCAGAGAGGACTGATGTGATTAGATCACATCTGCATGGGGGGATAAACTGTTCTTGAGTGTAATTCATGAATTGGAATGTTGGACTGCTGTAATCAAGCTCCAAGGGAGCCTCTCCGTAGGGCATCAATATCAGCAGCTGCTCTTCATACATGACATGTCTGTTTCAAAGCTCATACATGCTTGATAATCCTTCTCCTAACTAAACTTTAATTGCAGGATGCCTCAACCTGCCAGAGGGTAAAGAAGGGAGCTTAAGAATCTTAATTCACTTAGGTGACTGATCCATTAATGCTCCTACACTTAGGCTTATCCTGATCTACTTTGCCATTACGTGAGTGTCCTACCTACAGAGGACCCAGCTCTGATAACCTTTCTACTGGTGCAACCCTAGGCAAAAACCTACTGAAAATTGCACTTACCTTTTGCTTAATCATGGCTTTTCTTTTGGTGGAAGCAATTCCAGCAGTAGGTAAATCAGGGCAGTGGTGGATTGTTGGTTTCTGTAAAAAAAAATCCAAAAACCCCCAACTAATTAACTTTGCATTTAGTTTTACAGTGAAAGCAGAGTTGCTTCAAGGTTGAAGCCACCAGTGCCCATTAATATGTTCCAGGAGATTATGCCTGGGAAATTTCTCTTTCATACAGTTCTGGAAAATAGAAATGTTCCTATCTTCAAGTAAACAAAAGTGATCCATTCCTATTTATGGTAAATGATTAAGTACATATGAAGGATAAACACTAAAAAAAGACATACTTTTAAAGACTCACTCAGCTATTGTAGTTTTATAGAACAAGTGAATTAAACTTGTTTGGATTCTTCTCAGAATAAATACACACACTTTTAGAGTCCTCAGGAGAATGGAAAAAGAAGCAGCAGTAATGCAGAAGCACTGGTTTAATCTCCAGTCCACCAGCTACTTTTGCACTAGTGTGGAGTGGTCAGTCTTAAACCATTCTTATGGCTCACACACATGTTTAACATTTGGAGTCCTTAGACATGTCTATGAAACAAGAATTGAGAGACTCACGTAACATTTAGTGCTCAAAGTTAAGAAGGAAAGGCAAAGAAGTGTGGGTTTGCTGGTACCCAGCCCCTTAGACATACCTTTGGGCTGAGAGTTCTCTGTAAAAAACAATTCTTGGTATATATTGTGGGTGTCTGGAAAATAGATAGTAATAAATACATCATTTTCTGTGGAAGATGAATAATTCAGTGCCTAAGAACGTGAACTGGAGGATAAATCAATGCAAAGAGACTTTCTGTTCTTTGGCGTTCATTTCTCCTTTTTCTTTCCCCAGTGAATGTTCCTCAGCAGTCTCAGCAAAGGGATGTTTTTACAAATATCTTGCTGAAGTACTCAGACCTTGCTGTGTTTCCTCATGAGAATTGGGATTGCAGAGCAGAAGGTGCATCGTTGCAGCTCATGTTTAAGGCAGCAAGTAGCAAGTCAGGGTACTTTCCAGACTGAGTTGCTGTTTGTAGCAGGACAAATGGTCACTTCTAAATCACTCTGACATGCATAGTGAGAAGTAAAGCACAGTGCTGTCTCCTCTGAACTCCTGAATTTACTGTGATAATTGTACAACATGAATCTCAGTTTAAGCTAATCTCCAGTTGCCTTTTCCATTTTCATTTTACGCTTGCTTGCCCTGCAATGACCCCCTTTAGACTGCTAGTTCTGTATATCTTTGTCACAAAGGGTCACTGGGCTGGGGAGAAGAGAGAAAAATCTGTGAATAACAAGAAGTCCAATATGCTTTCTCCATTAGATGCTGTGTCAGAGGTAGTTTTGCTTGTTCCAGCCTGATTTAGCTAGTGCAGATGTCACTGCTAAATGCATAAACTAAATACAGTCTAGCAGGGGTTTGTAATTAGTTTGTTTACAGAAGCACTTAGAGGAACAGTTTGGTTCAACTAGAGCTGATCAATCACACTTCAGCTGAAGAAACCCCAGAGACACTCTTTCTTTCCACCTGACCTGCTGGGAGACAGATTAGAAAATATTGATAACACTAGCAGCTATTTGCTGCTGTTTTATGTTTAATGTCCTTTGTGCGTGTTTGGGCGAAACAGGGAGAGACTGCTTTTTCCAGCCTAGTTGTAATGCTGCTTCTTTTACAAATTCACCTTTGCCAAGAGAAAAAAACAACTGAAAGCCTAATAAAATTGAAGATAATGTAGTTGAAACTGTCAAAGCCCTTGGGCCCTGACCACAGCATTGTTTAGCTGAATTGGCAGAGCCTGAAAACCTTTATCTCATACTTCTGACCTAGGGTTATTCCTTTAAATGCCTTCTCCGAGCTCATTTTCCCAGTTCCCAATTTAGCATCCCTCTAGTGGTGCAACTGAAGGAAGCTCAAAGCCTGTGTTCTCTTGAAGTGTTGCTTGCTAAAGAAGCAGAAGTGAGAGCAGTAGTCATCCTGAGGATCAGCGTGTTGTGGCCCAGCCAGGCTGGAATGATGTGTAGATGTTGTTTCTGGTACATGGTACCCAAATACAGCCTCACAGGTGGGAGCAGTGTTTTCAGGAGTGTATGTTCCACATCCACCTCTTCAGTTTTATTTTGCTGATGGGCACTGCCAAGCGCAAGGAGTCCTGGGTTCGTGGTATCACTCCTCACCAGCGGAAGGCATCAACACAGTGTCCTTGAGGAAGCTTCTTCCTTAAGTGCTCCTTATGCTTGGATGTAGCTGTCAGACTTGGGATGATCCCGTGGTATGACATTGGCTGTCCTGCAGGTCCCTGTGGGTGTACCCTACATTCTGGGTGCCCATGACAGGCACAGGTGAAGGTACTTTGTCCTATTGGCACCATGACAAGTTGAGCTTCAGAAAGCTGTTCTGGCTGATCATGAGTTCAGCTGGTCCCTGTGGCTAGAGACAGAGCTGTGGGACATCCAGCTGATGTACTTGGTGGAGGACGAGCAATTTACGTGCTGTAAATTCATATATATTCAGCCAATGTAAATTCATATATATATTCTAAGACTATTTATAAACAGTGTTTAATACTAAACTTCCAGGTGTTGATACTTACTGACACAGTTACTGTCTATGTGATGACTAATGGGAATTGTTCTTTAAAATCCTTCCCTTGCTGACATCAGTAAGTTTCATCTTTTCCTGATGGTACTGGTGGCTATACATTAGTTATGAATATAAGGGAATGAGTTTTAGGGGTATGTTGCAAGTAACCAGATTGGTAGCTCTGGTTCCATTTCCACTGTCTAAAGAAGAACTCAGATTATTTTTGGACCTTTCATAGACCTCTGACTAGATTAGCATTTATGTATCATTGACCTCGTAAATTTTAGGCTACTAAGCTTGACCAGTGAATGTAAAGGGGAAAGTCACAGAGCTTAGGTGGTTCCTGTGTCAGCAACTTCTCAGGAGTAAGGAGATTTCTGTCCTCAAGTTTGCTACTTCAGCTACCAGATTATGCTCACTCCAAAAAAAAGATGAGAAGGTTAGTTCCTTAAATGGTGAAATAATTCTTCCTGCTATTTGTGACTCTTTTGTATTACTGGGGTTTGTTACAGAAAGTTTGATTAAATCGTATGCATCTGGTCTTGGGAGAAACAGAATATTCTTTAGTCAATAGCATGTAGGCTTTTGTCAAACTGAGATGGTCTTAAAGGAGCAGACACTTAAAATACAGTAATTCCTGCTAGTTCCAGTTCCATTTTTAGGCTCAGCAAACCAAATGTTAAACCTCCACCAGTAGGGAGGGAAACTTAATTGGACTTCCTCCTTTTTTAAAGAGAAGCTAATTAAAAAGTTTCACCAGAATCAGAGCAGGCTGTAACACAAGAAGAGTGTAATGAAAAGAGGCCAGTCCTATCCTCTTAGTATTACTGTTTGTAGTTGGACTTGAATGAAATGTGTTAAATCTGTGTTCCTGGGTATCACATCAGTAACAGCTACTTCAGCTGCTGTACTTCTCTCCTAAAGCTAAAAATAAAATCCAAATAATCGTGACTCCATGGTCANTAAAATCCAAATTATCGTGACTCCATGGTCACAATTCACCCTGTGATGATGACAGGGGAAAAAGGAGTAGAAGGTGCACCTGTAAATGAACTTTAATCACCTATCTAAATCAGTGGTCACTGATTTCCTGAAGGTTTAAACAGGTCAGTTGCCCATATATTTCAGAATTTTTGGTCATGTTTTTCTTGGGATTCTTTTAATCTTTCCCCATTAGTTCAGCCTCCGCTCTCAATCCTTTGCTGACATTTAAGTATCTCAATAGCCTGGAAATGTGTTGGTTTTATTTATCACATCATTGTTCCCTTCAAAGGGTTGTTTGCCTCAAGTCTCATTTTTGCTGACTTTCTGCTAGCTCATTTTCAGATGGCAGCAGGTGTTTTGTAACAGCGAGTACACAATCCTATGGCTTGCTTTTCTTTTTATTTGGTCTGTCTAGAAAATGGAATGACCGAACATCTCAGACAGGATTTTCTCTCCACAATATGTTTCACTTGAAGAGCATAGATTTGCATCTGTAAGATCACCTACCTAAACTCTTGGCACTGAAGAAACTAGTCGTTTGCTGTTGCATATAAATAAAACCTTACAAAAGGAAGGCCTTGTAAAACCCTGGCTCAGACCTGTTTCTTTGGCTAAGTAGAAAAGGACTGAGGGAAATTGATGCAGCTGAATTGGAGGTAGAAAAACAAGTTCTATCACCATCACCTGTTCATATCATGGTGCATGGTGGTTGGTTGAATTATGTTTGTTATGATTTAAAGCTATGTAGCTGATAAAGGTCTGGCTGCTTAAAAAGTCCTGTTTTTTGCAATAAAGCAGCTCTCCTTTGCACCTGCCTGGGGACTCTGCGTCTCTACGGACCCTCACTCACAGTTTGCCAAGGAGATGATCAGTAGGAATGTTGCAGAGCTGCTATGTGGATATCAATGGAATGGCAGACAGTAAAGCAGTGGACATTTCTGGGGTTTAGTGCAATGCTGCTGCACTGGTGACAGTTTAGTCAATTTTCCATCAGTGGCATTTCTATCTATAAGTACACTGCCCAGAGTGTGTCTTTCGGGCATTTGATGCCATTTCCTTGCTGTCATTTTAATACCTCCCTTCGGTTTAAGGATGACACAATCTTTACATTTTGAAGATCCCAGTTAGGAAACACTATGCCAGAGTAGTCATCGCTCCCTGTTCTTTTGCCTAGTTTGTAATTTTCATAGACTCGCTGCAAATTTCTGCTAATGTCAATAAGAATACTGACACTTCTTAACAGGGTTAATGCTCTCAGCTGCTTTCCTCTTTCATTCTGCTTCATTCTGTATCTGACTTAATGGCCTTTTTGTGATCTGCATTTTGCTGTGGTTTGGTAAAAACTGGCATACACTGCCAACTCATGACTTGGGAGTTGGGATTTCAAGGGCTTTGATGGGTTCCTTTATGAGACTGCCGTGCACTGGACTTCACATTGACAAAGACTTCATCTTCTATAGGTTGTTTCAGTATTTAATACTCTTTCTTGGAATGTAGGCAATATACCAGCAAGTACTAAATTCCCTGTTTTCTGAAGGTAGTCCAGAAGCTGGCAGTATGGACAGCTTAGAACTGAACACTTGCTGCATGGTGATAATAGAAAGGATTTAAAAAATTAAAAAGGGCAAACACATCAGTTGATAGGAAAAGAAAATTAACCATTATTCCATTCTTCAAATATATTGTTCCTTAAATCATCATTTTCATGCAGTTTCACGGCCCAAGTTGGTATCCCTGAAAAGGAATGCTGAGACGAGTAAGCTTTTTAATGGAGTAGGTGTGATAAACGCAGGCCAGGTCACCTTTTTTTGCATAAAATACAAGTCATGCTTGAGCTATCCTTTGCTTAAGGTACTTAGCTCTCGCTTGCTCAGAATTTTACTGTCATGATTGTCATTGAAACTTTTCAAGGAAAGCTCTGAATAGCAAGGTCTGTGTAAAAATAGTCATTTATCTCCTGTATTTGTGTGAGGCAGGTAAGCTTTTTGCCATCAACAGTGTTGCTTAACCTTTTATGTTATCCCTCTTCCACATTGTGCTGAAGGGTTATTAATCTACTTCAGAATTGGCACATGGAATAAGACTACTTTTTCTTTTTGAAAGCTCATGTAATTTGACCTACTTACAGCAAATAATTCATTAATTTTAAGTCCCCAGCTAGCATATTTTACGCATGTTCTAACCTTCTAAACAAGTAAAAAAAGCACTCTAAAATACTTTACTTTTTAAGCACACAAAATGCTTCCCTCCTTTGCACTTGGCAACTGTAAAATGAATGATACGTCTGCAGTATTTTAATGTACGCCATATTTAGCCAAGTAATTCAAAACAGATAAAAAGTAGTCCCTTCAATTTGAAAATATTTTTAAATTGCTTTTGAATATACGAAGCATACCCTTACCTTACGCATTGCATGCAGATTTAATCGTCATGAAAGCCAACCCAGTTTTTCTGTTTGGATAGCACAGCTTTCCACAGTTGTTCTTGGCACAGTTTTCTACTTGTATGACTGTTAAGACACTCTAAGGCACTTCTAAGATACTGTAGAAAGCAGAAAAGGAGGAGAGGTTGTGCCTTTTTTCTGGCTTTCTTTGGTTTTCTTTTTTTGTTACTTCCTCTTGTTCTTTTTCATGTCACCTTTCTAGATACCGTGATTTAGATTTAGATTTGAAGTTTCCGAAACTGTGTTTTTTGTCTGTAATTCTTGTAAATTTTAAAAGGAAGCCAACCTGTAAATGTGCATTTTTTTGTGATTTGCTAGCTACATATAAAATCTTCTGCTGCTCTAAAATGCTTTTCTTTGATATGCATTTGTATCACCATTCAAATTAAAAGAGAACAATTCCTATATTCAGTGCTTTTGTACTGGATTCAGTTCAAGTGCGCTAGGGGTGCAAAGAAGTCCTGCTGGAAGAAAGGATCTGCATACAAATTGACCAAGACACATGGTACAAGGCTCTCATAAAGGTTTGAAGTTTCTCTGCCTTTCTGGCAGCCTGTCTTCACAGCAAGACTTGATGAGGTATTTCACTAGTATTTATTTGGCAGAAGATAGCAGCAAAATGTACATTATCCCCTCTGTTATTTATTATTGTCTAAACAAATTTATTCTGCTCTGTTACATAAAATACCTTAGTAGAGCTAAAGACTACAGAAATGCAACTTGGTTCTGGATTCATTAAAACCAAATCTATCTGTGGACAGAACTGCCCAGTGTGATGCTGGGAACCTGGTTTCAGTGAGCTCTTTGGAGAACTGCATTTTCAGTGGCCTTTACTTGTGGGTCTGTAAGGTGGGGAGTTTATGTGGGGCCTTGAGCCCTGAGAGTGCCATGGGCACAGAGAGCCATCCTGTAGCTCTTTGACCAGCCACGGCACACTGAGGCATGATGGATTACTCCCAGAGTTCATGTAGTGGAAGTGTTTTCTGCCCCCATGAAGATGGAGACTTCCATTTTCCTGCACAGAGCCATTCTGTATGTTACAATGGTCCCTTGAATTAATCAGATGCTATTTGTGCAATGGCAAGTGAGCTTGGATTATTAAGCTTCTTGTGTTTGATCTGTTTCCTGTTTCAGTAAATAGCAAAACTTCCAATGACTGCAACGAGAATAAGATGAAGCTGCTACAGTATTTCACATGTTTACATAATAAAATGGTGATTCTTGCCAATATTTGCAATGGGAATTTCAGGTACTGAAACACCAGCTCTGCTCAGGGCAATTCCGAAATTGATTTTAGCTGTTTTCCATGTTTCTTAGCAAGTGAACTGAGACACTTGTAGTTTTCAAGGCAAGGCATTTGACAGTATCCTCAAAAAAGGCTCAGGCTACTTGATGAAAAGGTAAAAAAACTGGGGTGAATGGAGGAAAATCTCAGCCCTGGTTTATGCCATAGATTCAGCCAGATGATCAACAGTCATGAGCTTCATGAGGTACCAGTGCAGTCTTTCACTCTCGCAGATCCCAAAAAGCTTGGAACATCCAGCAGCTTCTTCCTTGCAACAAGTGCCACAGCCGAAAGCCAGGCCTGGCCTTCACCTTCCCCTTGCAGCCTACAAACTCTGCCAGACGTACTGGTGATTGTCACTTCTCAGCTCCATGGAAAAGCACATCCTCTCAGTGTCACAGAGTGCTTAGCCAAACCCAACAGCGGTTCCCCTTCAAACAACTCAATGTGCCTGGACAGAAAGCTTTCGCTCACCTGACCCCTTGCCTTTTCCTTGCAGCCTTTTATTTGCAGAGCACTCAGGGAGGCACTGCACTTTGCTTCTCAGCTGAGGGTATTGTCATTTGGCTGGAGCTCCACACGTCCGTCTCCTTCTCGCGCAAACTGCAGAGATCACCGCGACCTTGTGACGCTTTGCAGGTTGGATAAGAAAGAGGACAGCCCCTTGAATGTGGTGCAAATACAAGTTTCCACAAGTTTCATGGGTACGCTCCGGGCAAGTCTGTTGTCCTGGCACATTTTCTGCGTGTGAGACCTAGCCAGAAAGCTTTCTGGTATGTTTCAGATGACAAGAGACGCAGAATGTGGGGCTAGGTAGCGCTGAGAAGGTGAAAGTGCCCGGCCTGAGCGTTTTTCAGCAGAAGCGGCGTGCCGGAGCCCTTCGTGGCTGCTACAGGGATCTGTGCGAGAAGGGATCTGTCTGTTCGCGTCCGGTGAGGAAAAGCACGTCCGGTGACAAAAGGCGAAGGACGAAGCCGCAGAGCACCGTGCCGGTGGGTGCAGCGTTCTGGCTGGAAACGGAGCGTGGCTGCCGCTGGCCTACAAACCGAATTCACGGTGGCAGTCGTAAGAATTAAAGTTCAGTGAGAGCTCCTTGTGCTGCTGCCCATGCCTCTTCCAACCCCTCTGTGGAAGCTGTTGCACCTACCTTTAGGCTCAGAGATCCAGAGAACACGATGGTAGATGCAGTGGAGAAGGGAAGGACAGAGTGCACCGGTGAGTTTGACATGGCTTACTTGGGGCACACGGAAGGTGCAGCCCTACACTGGCTTTTACTTCTAGAGCCTTCTTCTATGAGAGCAACTGCTGGACGTTTGCAATGAAGGCGTGAGAGTGAAAAAAGTGACGGCACGTCTGTCTGGGAAAGAAGACCCGGAGCATTGTGCGCAATTCAACAGCTGTTAAGAAAAGGAGGGACTTTAAGAATATCTTCTGTCTTGACGCTTCCATCTGTGTGATCTCTAGCTGCTCGGACATGGCAACAATGAAAATGTGTGAAAATATTTGCGCTGCGAATGTCAGCTTGCACAGAGAAGAGGGCAGGTCTCTGTCCTGGCACATCTGTCAGTCAGAACTGCAGCTGAAAACGCTTCGCTGTAGCTATAGACTCTGCCACTTGGAGAGGATGTGCTGATGCTAGCTATAGATATAGCTGAGAAGGAATGTCCGAATCACTGGTGTGTTTCATTTCGTTTACAGACTGCAAAGGGGCTATTATGGCCAGCACTGGCTTTTTATTGTAGGACTTTCTCTTTCAAAAGGACTTTTCCAGCAAGCAGCTGCTGCACGTTTTGAAGCAGTTTGGGATCTGCAAGTGTTAAGAGTGCAAGATGGTACATAGATTTTCAGTGAAAGTGCGTATCTCCAGGGAGCTGGACGCAGTTCCGTGGGTGCGAGTTACATTCTCAGCAGCTGATGGCACAGCAAAGGGTCCAAAAGGAAGAGGCCGTGCTGCAATTGCCTTTTATTTTGCAGCCTACAAACTGCACAGCCAACAATGAAATGCTTCCTGTTCCTTCCCCGCTACGTGCAGGATCACATTGTGTCAGAGCCCAAGAGCCAGGATCCACAGCGGAGCTCTTCCCCGCACTGCCCGCACAGGAATGCGGCCGGGCGCTGCCAGCGCTCCTCAAAATAACCACGCGATGGCGGTGCCGACTCACAAGAGAAGGACACGCCCCGAGCCCGGCTGCAGCCCGCTCCCAGGACACAGCCGGGTCGGGAACGTCCCTGCTCTCCGATCAGCTGGGTCAGGACACAGAACGTGCCGAAACAATGTGCATCTTTCCCTTGGTTAAACAGAACGGAAACAAGACGCTCAATAGATCCGGTAATTTGCAAAACTTTGCAATCTCGAGACTTTCTAAGCTCTTTCCAAAAGCCTTTCCTCCTTGGAATCCTACGGACGTTCTCTGCAGGAGGTGGTCAGTGGAGCACTGCTGCTTCTCCGTCCTGTAGGGTGGCTACTGTCCTTGGTCACATCTTAGCAGCCCATGGTCACTGTTTATTAGGGCTGCTGGGGCCACACAGCACTGGAAGAGACTCTGGTGCTCTGTGCTACCCTACCTGGTGCATTCTCCTTGCATTTGAAATAAAACAGGATCATTTCCCACATCTCTAACTCTGCTGCCCACAGTTTGGATATTTTTCTGCATACCCTTTGTGCTATCTTTATTCTTGATGACAAGAGTCAGGACTCCACCATTCCCACTTGTCTCCTAGATTAAGTTTGCTTAGACTTGATCATTTGGTAATTGCATATGTGATTGTTTTAGCCTTTCTTGTGGTACTGCCACCACCTTGTTCTCTGGAGACAATTCCTTAGGGTTACCTTTTTCTCTTCCTAAAACCTCTCCAGTGTTGCAAGCCCATCAGAGGCAATCCCAGAGTTCCCAGCTCTCTGGGGAAGCCTGTTAACTGCTTCAGCAGCCAAGTCAAAACCACAGGAACATCACCTTATATGCTCATGGTCTTGTTTTGGTCAGGGTCACAAAAATCACAGAGAATTACAGAATGTGTCAGGGTGGAAGGGACTGCAGTGGGTCATCTGGCTGAACTTCCCTGCTCAAGCAGGGTGATCCCAGAGCACATGGCACAGAATTGTGCCCAGGATTTTGAATATCTGCAGTTAGGGAGACTCCACAGCCTCTCTAGAGAACCTGTTCCAGTGCATGGTCACCTGCACAGTAAAGAAGCTCTTCCTCATATTCAAGTGGAACTTCCTATGCATCAATTTCTGCCTGCTGCCTCCTGTTCTGTTGCTTGGTAAGAGAACAACCTGGACCCTTCCTCTTGGCACCCTCCCTTCAGATACTGACAGACATTGATGAGGTCCCCTCTCCATTGTCTCTTCTCAAGGCTGAGCAGGCCCAGCTCCCTCAGCCTTTTCTCAGAAGGGAGNTCAAGTGGAACTTCCTATGCATCAATTTCTGCCTGCTGCCTCCTGTTCTGTTGCTTGGTAAGAGAACAACCTGGACCCTTCCTCTTGGCACCCTCCCTTCAGATACTGACAGACATTGATGAGGTCCCCTCTCCATTGTCTCTTCTCAAGGCTGAGCAGGCCCAGCTCCCTCAGCCTTTCCTCAGAAGGGAGAAGCTCCTGTCCCTTGATCATCTTTGTAGCCCCCCACTGCACCTGCTCCAGCAGCTCCACATCTCTCTGGTACTGGGGAGCCCAGGACTGGACACAGCACTCCAGCTGTGCCTCACCAGGGCTGAGCAGAGGGGCAGGATCGCCTCCCTTGACCTGCTGGCAGTGCTCTTCCTAATGCACCCCAGGACACCTTTGGCTTTCTTGGCCACCAGGCCCTGCTGGCTCTTGTTTTGCACCAGGACTGCCAGGCCCTTGTCCACAGAGCAGCTGCCCAGCAGGTCAGCCCCAGCCTGTGGTGGTGCCTGGGGTTGTTCCTACACAGGTGCAGGACCCTGAATCTGACCCTGTGGAATTTCAGTTCCTGCTTCAGACACCAGTCTCACACAGTATTACTTCTCATCCATTTTCAGATAAATAGAATAAAAGAGACTTCATGTTTAGTTCTTCATTTTGATTTGTATGGTCAGCTCACCACTCAGTCCAGCAATTACTTCCCCTGATGCCTTGCTTAGGCAAAAGTCTCAGCCAGGAGTTACAGCTCTACATGCATCACTTAAATGGACTCTCAAACCACAAGAACTATGTTGCAGTCTTAAATAATGCATTTATGTAAGCAATAATGCATATAATGTACGTTGACAATTTTCAATGCAAACATGGGCCTAGCACCATAAAGACATCTTTTCTTTATAGGATTTATAGCATAAGAATACTCTCTCTTAACAACATCTTATAGGACTAATCCCAAACTGGTCATCTGAAGAAAAATCATCAAGCAGCTGACCACTTTTGTTATGTTGCTGAGTTAATGAACAACCCACCAAAGTCAAAATGAGGAGAGTTCAAGCCATCAAGTCCTGCTGAACATTTGTAAGAATAAAGCAATTTGAAACCTGCATTGACTAGCTAAACCTCTGGTACTAAAGATAAAAATAAATTTTCTCCAACTCTTGAGTGCATTGGGTTACATCTGGAAAAACTGAGACTGGAATGTCCTTGAAGCAAAATGTCAGAGACTTGCCATTCCCATTCCAAAGCTAGTTCCTCTGTCATAGGAAAATCAGAGACTTGCCTCCTAAATATAGATAATTATTCTCAGGAATAACTAAAGAAATGTGCTGCATAGACTGCAAGTCAAAATGAGAAATGCCATTTCAAATTTAGGAGAGACAAGCTCATAAGGTTTTAGATAGTATTAGCTTCATGATTCTGCTTCAAATGGTTTTTTGCTGTTTGAGACAATAAATGACTAGTCTACACATCAACAACATAATAAACTGCAACATCATTTTACATTGTGTTTTTCACCTCTCTGTGTGACTGAGAGTCAAAGGTAGCAAGACCAGAAGGAAAAAAGGTGTTTTGATGTCAGGACTTTTCAGCATGCTGACCTGTTCCCATTGACAAAGGATAGCAATATTTCCCACCTCCCCAGAGCTGACTTTACACTCTTCCCTTGTGCATGGGGTTGCCCTCAGCTGTCTTGACTCAAGCTTCCTCTTGGCTCTTAAGCTGAGACAGGTCTTGCCTATCAGCCCCTTGCCATTCCCAGGACTGACATCCTGCACTTCCCTGGCACAGTGCTTAACATAACGCGCTGCCCGTGATGACCAATATATTGCATTTTCTGAAATACAGGAAATCTTTAGATTTGGAAAATATATCAATCTAATTCAGCTACTGCCCAAGAAACAAATCATACCGTACCCATCTTTTACTTCCTGTAGCCTCAAAATTCTCGCCGACCACAGTTCTCAAAGGATACTGCTACAGACAGATTTCCAGAATGCACACTGGGGACAAGAAAAGCACACTGCAAAAACCCCATGTGTTATTTTTATTATCAGAATTGATAAAATCTCACTGCTAGTTTTATAGTAGCCTGCTAAAGCCATAAAAATACAGGGAGACAGCTGTCAGTGTCAGTGCTTGGGCATAGAGTTCACAGTATGGAATATGCACGTGAGCACACTGCTACTCTGGTCTCAAAGCTCACTGCAAAATAGCATCCTACAGACTTATCTGTCAAGCTGCAAATATTTCTTTTACAGCTACCCTGAACTTTTTCTAGTGTATTGAACTTTTGGATGGGGATGCTTCTAAAAATATTGGCTAATGACTTCTTCTAGCACCTTCTTTTAAGTAAATGCCATTGAGCAAAGAGACAGATGCTTTACCAGGCACAATATTGTCTTTTTAAAGGCACATAGATCTGTCTCTGAATTTTCAATGTACTTTGTAGATTAAGGACAGAAAATGCCATCTGCTAATCTGCTTCTGCTGCACTGAAAGAACCACTGCCTGGGCTGTTTCTGATGGTTTGGGGTTACAGCCTTTCAGTACTGCTTGGGAAGAATATTCGACGCATGTCATAAAATCAGTTCACTGAGTTCTTTGTAGCTTATCCCGCAGTGCTGCTGTCTGCCAGGGGGTTTCCTGCTCACCCACAGCCAGTGAAATGGTTCTCCAGTTACATATGGTGTGGTAACCTAACCAGCTGTAATTGTTTGACCAGCCACTGGTATTTAGCAATGCCTGCCATGTGCCCAGCTGCCTGCTGTGCTGCCAGAAGCAACTGCTTACCCAATTCCTCTCTTTTCTTGGGCTGGTCTGTTTGGTCTGGAACACAAAGAGGTGAGAAGATACCAAGTCTCAGTGCTGGCAGTGCTGTCTGCAGGCAGTCACCTATTGGTGAGGGAGCGCATGGACATACACACAGTTCTGGAAGAACAACACAAGCCTTGACCAACCTGCACGAGGCTTTTGGAGAGCCCTGGTCTTTGGCACAACTCATGTCAAGTGGAGACAGCTAACAAAACAGATAGCTCTGCCTTAGGAAAGTCAGGCAGAAGTGGCAAATGGCAGCAGAAGGGACCTAAGTGTGATCTCCATTTATTTTATACAAAAAGTTCAAATATTATCCCAAGGAATACTCACATTCTGATCTTAGGCCTTTTATTTCTTAATGGGAAGTAAATCAATCCATCAACCCATCTCGAGCTTCTGGTCATCATCAAGAAGTAAGAGAGGAAGAAGAAATAGAACACGGTTATGAGTACTTGAGAAATTTAACTAGAGCAGCTGCATCTGAAAATGGGATGGGCAGAGAGGGAGGATTATTCTTCTCATTAGTGACCACCTGAAAACCAGGCCTCTGAATTTTCTCCTGCCGAGTACTGCACATCACTACTTCAAAAATCTTGACCTAAAAAGCAAATGTGTATTTTTAAATAATTAATAGCATTTTCTAAATGGAATTTTCCAGCCCCAAACAAGATGTGCATCTGAGCTCCCCTGAGAAGAGGTATTTATAATGGAAACATTGACACAACTGAAATGATGATGCACTGAGTAGCATTAAAGCTCAGCACATGCTTAGTCATCTCATTCTTCTTATCAAATTGGACCTGGTCCAACAAAACTCTCATTGCACTTCACTTGTTTGCTTGGCCTCAGTTTAAACATCTCCAGAGCTTACAAAAACACATTGCCAGGCCAAGTGTTTTCAAAGTCTAACAATAATAAACCCCACAACTTGATACATACAAAAAGAACAGGGCCTGCACCCCCCAAAAAGGGCTGGGCTCCAATTGCCTCTGCCTTAATGTTGGTACAGGGATCTGGGAATCTTTGTGTCCAAATGACCTCGGAAGCAAGGCAAGATCCCTCAGCCTAGCCATCAGCTGCTCTGCTTTGTCTCCCCTGTGTTGGCACATGCCTGCATTTCCAAAAGGAGTTAGCACCATCCTTTTGGTAAATGACCTTTACATATTTAGGGCAAAACCCTGCCTTTTGCGCTATATATATGGCATTTTTTACAGTTTCAAAAGCAACAAAAACTGTGTTTTTTAAGGCCTTGAGGAGTCAGACCCAAAACTTGACAGTGTCATTATGTCATTACTTTTTTCAGCTCTATGTGTCCCAGTAAGATTTTTCCTCCCTGTATGTTGGAACATGTATAGTCTGGACTTTTACTAATTGAGGTTGCTTTTGAAATGGGATCTCCTACCTAAATTTTATGCCATCTTGGACAAAGCTGGACTAGAACATCCCTGAAAAGATACAGGATATGCCATAAAATATATAAACCTACTTTTAGGACTGATGAAATGGACAGAATGACAAAGAAATAGCAAAAATCCAGGGACAAGAAAACTACAGGAAATAGCTGAACAAAACCTGTGATTACTTGGTGTAAGATACAGAGATGCATACAAGTGAAACATCTGTATCCTTGCAGGCAACAGGAAGTTTTCATTGATTTCCATAAGATCAGAAGCTCATTCTGTGAATTTTGTCATGACTTAGGCACAAGCAAAGAGAAGTCAAGTGGACCTGGTGATAAAATTTGGACAGCACAAGAGAGAAAATTTCCACCAAAAAATTTACAAACCTTCAGCCGAAAATGAGAATACTCTAGCACAAACCATTAACAACATATATAATTACTTCATTCAGGAACCAGAGGAGATTCCATCTGAATTAGCCATACCCCCTCATTAAAACATGTATCAACTATCTACCAGATTCATCATCCTGCTCTCAAACAGGGACTCAGGCCTTTGGGTCAGTCTGCCTTTGCCATGATGATGAACCATGTTTTACTTTTGTTCACAAGAACAAGCACATCCTAAGAAACTCATTGTGATTCATTCGTCACATCTGAGATACAATGGTAATAAAATGGTAATAGAAACTCTCTCCTTTTGAATTACAGTGTTCAGCATTTCCAAGCCTGGAAGCACAGACTCACTCACTCTGACAGAGACCACGAGTTAAGTTATCTAACCAAAACACATCACTGGTTTATAAGAATGTATTTCTATAATCTCATACATTGTAACAGTAACTCTTTAAGGTTTATCACACTGGCTGCAGGCAAGAAATTTTTTGAGCGTCAGAGAAATGGTGGAAGATGAATCAGGGAACTTCTACGTCAGCATCATCTTGAATAATAGAATATATGCTGTAATATTTCCCTGTGGTATCCAGGAGCCAGTCAATAAGGGGGGAAAAAACCAAACCTTCCTAACATCAGTCTTTAATATAACATTTAAATTCTATTAGTGACGCATGTTTCAGATAAGTAAATAAATAAGCAGAGAATTTAAAAAGCACAGCCAGGCAGGTTTTACAGTGAGTGAGGCTGTGATGTTTTATTCATCTGCTGAAAAGAGAGGAGTTTGCAGCTACCCAGGGAGAGCTGTTTCAGATGCATAGGGAAGGGGAAGGACAGGATGCAGCTCAGTGATGCTGTTAAGCAGCAGGGATGCAGGTGGGGAAGTGCAAAAAAGATATTCCCCTAAATGTTCAGGTGGCTTCACTGCATGTTTATTAATCAGGGCAAGAGCTATTTTTTTCAGACAGGAGAAGAGACAGCTGCTCTGTCAAAAGCAAAATAAGGGACACTCAGGACACTGCAGGCAGCTGTTTGTGCCTGATGGCAGGCGTGTGGTGTCCCTAAGCTGTGCTGCTACCCAGGGATCAAATGGGCAGCACTGGGACCAGCTGCCTTTCAGTATTGTTGGACACTGTGCTCTCTGAGATGCTTCCCTTGTTATTTGGCCATGGCAGGATGGAGCAGGATGTAAGCATGGCATTGACCCTGCAATGGATCCTGACAGTGACAATTAGAACTGTCCCAAGTGCTGTGGGGTAAGACAGCTGGATTTAACCTACCTGTACATTATGCATCCTTTCCCATGACATTTATTTTTACAGAGCCATTTTCCCATATTTTCTCTAAAATACAGATGTACTCCTCAGACTGAGGGAAAATCAAGACATTTCCCAGGTTTATATCATGGGCCTGAGTAGATGTGAGAGCAGCACCCTTCAACCAGACTACTGAAGCAATAAATGTTGTCTGCTACACCATGAGATGGAGATTTGTGGGTAACTGCTACCTACATCCCCTGTGGGAAAAATGTTGTTTAAAAAACAGAGCATGCTGCAGTGGCAGAAGGCATCACAACTTTTGGGATGTAACATCATTTCAGAAATGATGGGCAACAAAACCTCCCACTGGGCTCAAGAGCAGCTTCTAAGTCTCAGCACTTCTGAGAGGCAGGCCACGCAGCAAAAGCAGTCATGGACCTTTGAAGATTACAAAACTTCAAGTCATAAGCTGAAAAATGCAGATAGTAATAAAAAAGGATAAATAAGGAAGAAAATCATTGCTGTGAAGGACTGGTAATAGAATACAAGGAGGAACTCACTGTTGATTACAGCATGAACCAATCTCCCTTGTGAACCAAAGGCAATCATATCCATAAAATGCAGAAAAAATACCTCTGTCTCAGTTGACCTTATGTTCCACCTCAGTGGCTTTCCACTTTGTGTATACTGGCCACATACAGGTGTAATTGCCTGCAGGGACTTATCAGCACAATTTAATACCAAAAAGGGAAAAGAACTGGCAGGGAAAAAAGCCAGTGGTCATGTTGCCTGCAGACGTGTCTACAATTCATATCCATAACCTCCCTGTCCGAGCAGCCGGAGAACAAGCTGTAACAGCAGGAGGCCTTGCACTTTTACAGGAGTTCTGCAAACATGGGAACTAGACTCCAGCTGCTACAGCACCTAAGCAGTACCTTCAGGGTTTCCTGTGGTATCTCAGCACAGAGAAAAAAATCAATCAAGTCCCTACTTCAGTCAGGGCTGGCAGATTCTGGCTTCAATACCAGTACCAATATTAGTAGCCAATATTCTGGCTTCAGTACCACCAGCAGGACCCAGGCAACCTAGCCACTTACCCAGCCATTATGCACCTGTCTCTTCTCTCTTCCACACTGAAAAGACAGAGTCTTCTGAGTCACTCCTTGCACAGAAGCTATTCCATATCTATGGTAACACTTTTATACCTGCCGCTCTTCTCTGAACCTTTTTAGCTTTAATATATCCCTTAGAAATGAGGGGAACAGCACACTGAAATCAAAGCGTGTGTGAATCACAGATACATTTAGTGACATTTTCAGTTTTGCTCTCTGTGCCTTTCTCAGTCACTGCAAACATTTGATTTGCCTCTTCAAGTGCTGCTGAGACACAAGTATCCCCAAATGAGTATCCTGAAAAGTTTTATTCTATGCTGCCCTTAATAGAGTGCACCATGGGCAACTGCAGAAGAATGTTATTATTTCAAAATAGGCATTTCCAGACAGATAATCTCCTACCTCTCTTTGGTTTTGTGTATAAAGTGACAATAAACATACTAATTAGAGCCTTCCAAGTGCAACAAGGAAAGATACCAGATCACACTCTGCTCTCCAGCCCTAAGTTAAAAATTGTGAGGACAGGAGGGTGGTGTGAATAGGCAGCTTTAACTTGCACCACTAGCAAAAGTGAAAGCAAAAATACGAGGCGCAGTGGGGCTTCATTCTGCGCGTTCTCCTTGTTTGCCCTGTCCTTCCCCCTTCTCTGTGCCTGCAGCCCCAGTCCCTTGCAGGGCCCTTGCACCCAGGCAGGGCAGAGCAGCACTGTGGCACACAGGCAGCGTGGGTGTGGAGGCACTCCCCAGCCAGGGTGAGCTGGCTCCGACCTGAGATGCTTCAGATCTGGCATCCAGCTTCTTGAAATGCTTCTTGAAATGCTCACACTGCTCTCCCCAAGTCCCCTGACTGTGCTCTCCTGTGTGAAGCACTGCAGACACAACATGCTGTGATCCATCAGCAGCATCACAGGGAATTCTCCATATGGGTGCACAGTTAACTGTAAATGTTTCTATGCCACTGCTGTCATCCCCCAAGAGTCACAGTCACCAAGGTGTGTGACAGTTTCCAGACATGCCAATGCTATGTCATAGCATTTCATTTACAACCTTCCTGCCTCAGTACAGTGGGGACTTGGTTCCCTGTAACTGAGGGATATAAGGGAGTAATGATCAGTGAGTGCTAAAATTTGGCAATTTTGCTCCAACAACCTAATAAAGGAGATGAAGCATCTGATAGGAGAAAAACATCACTTATCTGCTGAAGCATTTCCCTTCAGTGCATGTAGGAGCCAAAAGTAAAAGATACAGAGAGAAGAGGACTCTTGGGTTATTAAGTCCAGGAAGTGAGTGCTGAGAGCAGTGCCAATAGGATAATTTGAGAAACTTCTCATTTTACCAGATTTCATCATATTAATGAATCTTTTGCAGAAATAGATATGTTTTGCTAATGCAACCATAGCTAAAAGGCAATTTCCATTCAAAAATTCAAAAACTTGGTTTGTTATCAAATTTCTGGAACCTCCTACATTCCCTGCTGTTTGGGAGTTCAGGAGCCCAGCATTTCCAGAGCAAACAGCCATGCAGAATGTCCCTTATTCCCAGGACATAAAGGCTGCAGTGCCAGGGAATCAGCCAGAGGGTAATCCTATGGCATTCCACAACTCTGTCCTCTGATGGTCCCATAATGCACTCTGATCAGATTTACTTCCCTCTGAAGGGAATTCAATGGGGAAAAAAAAATCATCTGCTTTCTGCTCAAAAAATCCTTCATTCTGCACATGTGCCTTGGTCCTCAATGATATAAATCTTTCTGCTTGGTTCTAGTGACAGGACTCAGATTCTGCTCCACGCTGCAGGCACATCACCTATTCCCTCTGGGTGCTGAGTTCCTCGCCTGCAAGGCAGGCAAGATAGATTACACATTCAAGGGCTGGTGTTCACAGTAGACCACTGCATTACTATTAATATTCTACAGAGATCCTTTGTCCACCTTGCAGCTGAACACGAGCAGATTCCCAGTGACCTCATTTTCATTTATGCTGGGGTCCCTTACACAATGCAGAAGTACAGATGGACCATAAAGCAGAAATAGATCATAGTAATTGCAGCTCAGAGTCCCTTTAAACCAGACAGAGTGACAAAAAGGGGCTTTTCTGTAAAGGAGAATTTGGTCCATCGGTCTTTTTAATGCCCATAAGCAGGCGATAACAAGCTGCAGTGCACTTTATGGATGGCTGGCAGCACCTAAAACAGAGTAACACACTGTAAATAGAGCCACGACACTGTGAAGCCATCAGGTGATGTAAATCGTCAGAGGAATAATGCTTTTAGCAGGAAACTTTAACACAGGGTTTAGGTTATGGATCAGCTCTGGGCTTTCACGTATGAAATTCTTCCTAACAAAAGCAAGAGCGTGACTTGGCCTTAACTGAGCAGTCAGATCAGATGGCAAATATAAAGGGAAATGTGTCATTTAGTCTGTTTTAAAATGATATATAGCAATCATTTTGCTATAACCTTCAGTTTTTAACCTGTTCTAGACATGAATATGATCACCATAAAGAGAAATTATTCCACAACAGAGAACCCCAATATTGTTTCATCTGCATCTGTGTTCCAGCTCTTCATGGGTTGTGTCTGGGAATCTGATCCAATGAGACCATCAGATCATCCAGTGTCTTCTCCTTTTTTTCATATCTTTCAAGGCATTCCTCTTATGCAAAATCTGAGAAAAATACCTGAAGAAAACCCCTGTATGAAAGTCCCATCCACACCTACTACCAGCAGTAGCCCTGGTGCATCAGTGGACAGCTCTCTCCCTTCCATGCAATCCATCCCAACCTGATATGACAAAGCTCTGTAGTTTCTGATTGCCCATGTATTTCACCAGGAAGAGTAAATGCTTTAGAAATACTTTAAATATTTCAAGTTAACCAGTTACTTCGTGTTTAACTTGAGCAACAGCACAACTTCATTAGAAAAAAAAAAACAAGTCTAAACATAACCACAGAGAGGAACCAGTCAGATCAGATAGGGAAGAAGGGTCCATCATGAATATTCTCTAAAGGGATTGCTGATGACTGCAAATGCCAGAACAGCTTTTTATGCCTCTGTGTAGCCTCCCTGTTCAAACATGATTCTTCCTTTCACAAGCATGGTTTCTCTGTTGCCATAGCAGAAAGTGACCTTCAAAAATCAACCATGACAAGTTTTTACAGTAACGGGACCTTTGTTTTATGAGCTTAAATTAATCAGGTAATCTTATCTACTGTGGAGATGTGTTTGTGCTCCAAAGCTTTTCCTGCCTGCAGTGAGATTTGTTAAGGCTCCAGGATTTGGGTTCAAAGCTCATGAAAAGGGCACCCTCAATTTGAAAAGCCTCTTATCTGATTAATCCCACTATAAATGACAAGAAGTATTTTACTGTATTTGCTTCTTGGAAGTCCTCTGCCCATGACATCATACCATAGTGTCAGCCTCAGGAACATTTGCTCAGATGATCTTCTCCACGTGTGTGCAACCTACAGACTCTCCTCCTGTAATCTGTGTCTTCCATTTGGCACTCTCTGATGTGCGAAGACACAAAGCAAGTTTGTTTTTAACAAAGAGCCGCCACATCTCAACCAAGCAATTGAGACTGGATTGCAGGAAGTAATGAGAACTGGTCTGCAGCTCATCCCTGAAGCCATAATCACAGAATCATTTAGCATTGGAAAGGCTCTCTGAGATCACAGGGTCCAGCCTTTGACTGAAGACCACCACCGTGACAACTAGACCATAGCACTAAGTGCCATATCCAGTCATTTCTTGAACTCTTCCAGGCATGGTGACTCCACCACCTACTTGAGCAGCCTGTTCCAGTGCTCAACAACTATTTCTGTGAAAAAAAGTCTTCCTGATGCCCCATGGTGCAGCTTGAGGCTGTGAACTCTTGTCCTATAGCTGGCTGCCTGGGAAAAGAGACCAATCCCCACCTGGTTACAAGCTCCTTTCAGGCAGCTGTAGAGGGCAATAGGGTCACCCCTGAGCCTTCTCATCTCCAGGTAAAACACCCCCAGCTCCTTCAGCTGCTCCTCACAGGACCTGTGCTTCAGACCCTTCACCACCTCTGTTGCCCTTTTCTGGACTCTCTCCAGCACCTCAATGTCCTTCTAGTAGTGAGGGGCCCAGAACTGGACACAGCCCTCCAGGTGTGGCTTCACCAGTGCTGAGCACAGGGGGACAATCACNCTGAGCCTTCTCATCTCCAGGTAAAGCACCCCCAGCTCCTTCAGCTGCTCCTCACAGGACCTGTGCTTCAGACCCTTCACCACCTCTGTTGCCCTTTTCTGGACTCTCTCCAGCACCTCAATGTCCTTCTAGTAGTGAGGGGCCCAGAACTGGACACAGCCCTCCAGGTGTGGCTTCACCAGTGCTGAGCACAGGGGGACAATCACTGCCCTGCTCCTGCTGGCCTCACTATTGTTGATAGAGGCCAGGACAGCACTAGCCACTCATTAGCTCATGTTCAACCACTGCCGCTCAGCACCCCCAGGCCAATCTGTCCCCAGCCTGTAGCTCTGCAAGGGGTTGTGGCCAAAGTGCAGCACCTGGTACTTGGCTTTGTTGCATCTCATACCCCTTCCCTCAGCCCATTGATCCAACTCCCTCTGCAGAGCCTTCCTGCCCTCCATACATCTTAACACTCCCACCCAAACTGGTGCTGTCCATGAACTTACTGAGGGTGCCCTCGATCTCCTCATGCAGATAATCAGTAATTATGACTTACATTTGATTACAACAGTAATTATAAAAGGGTTGCTGTGGTTCTTGGGGAATTTCTGATGGTGGACAAAGGCCCACTGATCTGCAAAAAAATGTGGTCTGAGAAAATGCATGGTCAAACTGGCCTTTCTCACTTTGACTAAAATAAGACTTCACTGAAAAGGAAACCAAATTTTCCCTGGATGTTCACATTGCATCCTCATGTGTGAAACCTGGTAACAGATGAGGGCTGGTGTGACTTCTGATCTTCTTAGAGCAAAACCAGGTTGACAATTAAGCCACAGCTTCCTGAATATAGGAAGTAGTAATGTGTCATTTTCAGAAGGTACTTTGCCTTTTGAAATTCTAAATCCTATTGACTTTCAGTGAGAATTGTTGTCATATTTCTTAAGTACTTAAGAGTGCATGTACCATTTTCAGAAGTCCAACTATTATGAGCTTAAAATTATGTGCATTGATGTAGGTCCATAAAACTAAGTTTACCTCTGCTGAGAATGGATCTAAAGGACCCTAAGGCATCTCAATAGCTGTGGAAAAAACTACACAGGAAGTTACCATGCTAATGAACTCAACCAGCTGAAATATTTTATTTTCTTAATTGCCTTGTATAAATCTGACCACACTGGCCAGGTCTTCACAAAGAAATTAACCTAGAAACCAGAATGTAGGAAGACAGATAATGTTAAAAACCCAACCCTCTCTCTTCCAGCTCCACCTCATCATGGTGATCTATTAGGTCCATATATCATCCTGGCACTGCACCCCTAGTGATGGCTTATAAAGCATCAGGCAGCAGCAGAAAGAACCCCCAGGGAAGCTATTTTCTTTTGATAGAATTATTTTTCAATGTTATAGATTAAGTATTTAATTAAAACAGAAGAACACAGTTTGGAGAACCACAAGAGAAGGACATGCATTAAGTCTTGGCCCATACTCTCAGAAGCTCACAGAACTGAGGTGCCTCAAGCTGATGATGAAAAATGAAGACAGTGAAGAAATGTTTTCCCAGATTTTGCCATGAACAGAATCTCAAGTGTGCCAGGTATTTGCAATTCCCATTTAAGCTACCAGTCCATTCAGCAGTAGTCGGTAGCAGCACCTCCCTCAGCCACAGCCATGTCCAACAGAGCTTCTCTGACACTCCAGAGTACATCAGTGACCAGCCTGATTTTCTGGCAATCAATTCACAAAGTTAAAAATACCTTAAGCCACAGTTTCAGATTAAACCACGCTCTTGCCTTGCACTAGCCCTTCAGCTGTTCTGATGAGATAGCAAATTGGGTCAAAGTATAAATATGCAATAACGAAACATAATTTGTTGATAATAAGAATACTTTAGTTTTCACTCCTACAAAGCTGTTTTTCTAGTTCACATGGTGGCAAAAATAATCTTCTGAGGCCGGTGTGCCTGTAACATGGATCTTATTTAAATCTGGGAACAAAAAGCATTTTGGTTATCAGTACAGTAAACAGCAGTGCTTGCCAAGCCCTTAATCTTATGGCAGATCTGTTTTCTTTTGCTTCATTTCTCTACATCATGATTTTCCCCAACCTGATTAACCAATGAAACTGATCTTATCAAGAGATCAAAGCAATACTGTGAAAAAGGTGTCCATGCTGAAAAAACCCCCGTATTTCAGAGGGTACTTGGGAGGAAAAGGAAGTATATTAAAACAGACAGCTCTTCAGAGACAAGGAGGAGAAACATGCTCTGAACCAACTCACCACATAGATGATAAAAATAAAATAGGGTTTCACTGGACTTGTCATTTCAATCCCAGATGGATTAAAACAATTTAATCAATAGTACACACCTTTTATCACCAAAAAAAACCAAAAACAAAAACAAAACAAAAAAAAAACCAAAAAAACCCCAAAAAACCCCCAGAAAATGCAGTTAAAACTTGTGAGGATTGCACCTCATTTCAGAGATCTTGGTTTAATATCTAGTCTTCTTAAAAACACTGGTCACTCCTGGCTGACTTAGCGATTTCTGTCCATTTTTTACGTATTGTCTTGAGCCTTCTTTAACCTCAAGCTTGATTCTTTTTCCTTTATAATTAACCTTTCTTAATTTTATTAAATTTTGATTGTTTATTTTCATAGTAGTGGGCCCAACTGCAGACTCTCAAATTCCTACCTAGATGCCTAAAAGAGGGCAGGTTTTTAAAGAGCAAACCATTCAGCAGTACAATTCCTAGAAGAATCCAACTGCTGTCAACACAACTTTTTACATCTTAAACTGTGGATAGATTTCACATAGGAGCTCATAACATACCACTAAGCTTGTGATAAATGTATAAATCCATACAAACCTTACCCATCAACCTGAAAGATGAAAGTGTGGGTATGCCTCAGTCTGTTTTGGGCAGCTTGGATTAGTGCCTTCACTAATCTCTCTGTGAAATAGCAAACTGTTATGTCCCAAGGATGCAAAAGCATCACTTTTTAAATTTCAATTATCCATCCAAGAGTAGGCTACTATAATTCCTCACTAATGTAGGGTCAACAGGATCATCAACATTTCAAAGCAACAGAGGCTGAGCCTGTCAAAAATACTCTCTTTATCAAGGTTTTTTTTTTCTTTAAACATAAGAATAGTGAACAGAGAGAACCCCCACAGTAGCTAATTCTCCAGACTCTCATTTAAATAAATTCATTAACTTTATCCATAAATTTGACTGGCTAGTACCAAATCGTAAAACTGTATCCAAATAAACACAAGACACTGAAAAAAAGAAAAAAGTTATCAATTATTACCCAGCCATGTTGGTTTGAGTCAGGCATGAATCTAGATAATATAATTGGATTTATCCAATGCCTCTCCTTGATAAATTCGGCGTGACAAGCTAACCAAAGTAGAATTAAAAAGTAACATATAAATAATTTAATAATCCATAAAGAAAGAAGCACTGTTTCAAGAGTAATATTAACTAATATTTGAAAAAGACAATAATTATTTGAGTGAGAGCACAGACGATTCATGAACAGAGACTAAGCTACTGCAGGTTTTTTAATGAGAAATCCTCTTCTTTCTTAGACTATCTGCTATTTGTAATCGAGAAAGTGTCTCGATTATTATTAATTGGCCTGATTATTTAATCCAGTATGAGCACTGACAGTGTGAAGGCAGATTGAGGTTATCCATGCAGTCAAGCCAGAATATTTGCATTAAAATGACTGCATCTGATGGACATTCACATTCAAGGTCTTGGATAGGGATGTGAAAGAGAAATATCAAAGCACTGAAATCGGACTCATATTTATCACTGTCCTCCAAAGTTTCACAGTGTTCTGGAGTGGGAGTGGCATTTACTCTGTAGCCATTACTGCCAATCAGTCCAAGTTCACTTTTGTCCCTTTTCCTTCAGACAGCACTAACTTATGGCTGTTTAGTTGGATGGTACAGGATAACCAAAAGTCTCATTCACTGGAAAATTATTTTGCATGCCATCCTTCCAGATAGTCCAAAACACTGTTGGATGCGTTATTGAATGAATTTCAGGCACATTGATTGTTGTAATCGTTTATCCTCCAAACTATCTGTGCATTCAGATGCCTCAGATGAGAAGAGGCCCCACTGTGCCCCACCCCAAAGCCCTTGCACTGGGACTTGGTGCCTACACAAATTCAGAGTGAAGGGTGAGATCCATGAGCGAGTTAGGAAGTGATTTGCCACGCAGCCAATGTGCAGCAGAGCCAGGACCCAAACCCAGCTCTCCAGAGCTCCAGTCCCAGCTTCTAACCACTTCCTAATTTAAGCCATTCCTTTTGGAATAGACCCCATCACATTCTTTCTATGTTGCAATTTAACTTTCAAATCCTTTGCTGCATTCATTTGAAATAGTCCAGTTTACTTAACATTTCCAAGCAGCACTTGAACACACATGCAATTAACAGCCTGTTTATCTCACTCTGATAGCACAATTTAAATAAAAAGAAAGACCCATAGAAATGTACAGAAAGATAGTTCTGCTTCTCAGTCCCTTGTGAGGGAGACATAGTAGTTCTTGCAAATAGTATATTATAAAGACAGCTCTGTGTTCCCTTACACTGTGCCATTTGTGTCATATGGACGTTCAAAACAGCACAGAAAACTGTGGGTGCATGCAGGCATAACTGAGAGCAAACTAAAAATGACAGTTTGGGGGTTCATAAAACGTGGTAGAGTTTTTTCATATTTCCATGCTGCCCTTTTCCCCATTACTTGTATAGCTTTCCTACATACCCTGATCATCAGCAGCGCTCTGATGAAGTCTCTGGTACAACTCCCATTGACTTACCATGCCAGAAGCCAATTTCCTGAAATAACCAGAGAAATACTAACAAACTGTCCTAGTGGGAATCAAACATGAAATCTCCCCTTGTCTCCTTGATTTTCGTAACTTACAGCTCCACTCTGTAATTACAGAGTCGTCCTACAAAACAAAACTGTCCTCTGCTTCCATACTCTTTTTCTCACCATCATCAAAAACAATATAATTCTTCATACTGATGGACTAGTATCAGAAGAAGAGGAATTAGTATCAGAAGAAGAGGGATTTGATGACATTTAATAGGGCTACTTGGCAATATTTTTAGCACTGGAATAATGAGTTTTCATAAACTCATGCAATAGATTAAAATAAAATGTCCACCATTATTTTCTTTACCTTACACTGCACAAGGGTTGTTTTCCCTAGCAAGCCACTATAAAATACAAAAGACTAATCCAACATGTTGGCCCCATCTTAAGAAATATCTTTAGTCAGTTCTTTTAAGTGGCTTAAATTTCATTCTTCATTTTACCAGACCATCTACCTGAGATACCCACACATCATTTTTCTCCCCCTTCAGACAGAGGATATAGAAAAAGTGAGGCAGAATGATACTGCCCACAAACCAGGAGGAAGAAAACTGGCTTCCATAGCATTTTTAATCCAAGATTGTCAGACTACTCTAATTATTAAATATATTCAACTTCCATTTCGACTGTTTGTACCTCATTTTCCAAAAGAAAAAAACAAAAAAAGAAAGACAGACTGCTCTCCAAAGCACACAGGATAGCAAGCTACTGGTAGAGTCCAGCAACACATAGGGCTGGCACTCTCAACTACTCTCTCTGAGTTGATTAAACTCTCTTAACACAGAAAAAGTATAATGTATCATCTCTAAAAAGATATAGTCACACTAGAATATGTCATTATAATCAGTTAAATTACTATTTACATTTGCTAGAGCTTTGTGATTGTTAGCGTCTTACCTACAAGGATCATAAGGAACTATTTCATTAGTCTAATTTTGATTCATGTAATTACAATCAAGGTGATTTATATTGCATAACTACTGAATACCTTGTATTTTCAAAAACAATAGTGAATTTAGGTCTATTTGAGGTTTTCTGTGATTTCAAGCAGAAGATCCTACCTTTCCAAGATCTGAAAATCCAGCACAGGGGCATGTTTTGTCTTGAAGTATCACAATTTGCATGTTGGACATTTGTTTTTGGCTTGCTTTGTCACATGCCATGCACAGTGCCCTGCAGAACTTCGGAGCTCACCCTGCAAAGCAGCACCTGGATTTAAAATCCTTTTTTGAAAAAAACAAACAACCACCATGACTAGAACAGCAAAAGACTGGCAGAATCACTTGGTGCTTGCATAGGCCAACTATCAGCAGGAGAAAAATTCTCATTCTCTTGTTTTTCTCATCACTTCTTTACTACAAGAAGTTTCACAGGGTGTCTGAATGTGTCCCACCAGCTTAGGGACAGAAGGAACTTCCCCTTTTCTGGTTGCTACTGCTTTTTTGACCAAAACAGAACACAAGAACTGGCTATTTTCATGTGCCTACAGTGCCCAGACAGGTGCCTGTGGCTCCTTTTTGGGACACCTAAAGAAAACAAGTTTAGGAGAAGCATCAAGGGCAGTTTTGCTCATTCTCTGTCCCATTCCAATAGCAATGGTACACATAATTTTTTTCTCAGAAATTTATTTATGCTGTCCAAAAAAACCCCTTCTATGTCAGTAGTTTATGCAGCCTTGCTAATAGAAAGCTTTTTCAATTAATACAATATTCCTCCAGTGGAGTTTTTAAGCCCACCATTTCTTGTGCTATGTGTGCCACACACTTCTCTGAGGCAGCCATTTTATTTTATTTCATGAACTCTCACAGCTCTGCAGCTATCTTCTCTCTAGATTAAACGTATTAATTCTTCCAGCCTTTCCTCACTGCCTGTGTTCTCCAGATCTCTGATCTCCTCTTGCTCCACACCTCCATGTGGGGTCTGGAATGCTGCAGCTGTACCAGTGCCAATCACAGCAGCAAGGTTGTTTCTGGTGTTTTGCAGGCTCTGTTCTTGTTCATGTTACCTTGCACCACTGTGATGTCCCCAGCTGCTGCTCAGTTTGTCCTTCTCCATAACCCCACGTCCTTCCTTGAGAGACTCCCCGAGCTCTTCATTCATCTGCTCATCTCACACGTAATTTATACCTCATCACAGGACTCTGTGTGCCTGTCCTTGAACTGAATCCCACTTAATTCAAATGAATTCTTCTAATTATCAGGATTCTTTTGGCTGTTAATCCTTTCATCCAAATGCTTGCAGCCTTTCCAGCTGTTCCATGGCCTAGAAATGCGGTAGACATTTTCTAGTTCCTCACACAAATTACTGCTCTATGAACTGACAGGCACCAGACCACCAGACCACCACACCCTCACCAGGGATCCCACACGCTGTATCCTCCCCATTTCACAGAAACTCAAAGATAACTACTCTTAGAGCCTCTTCCCACAAAACTTCTCATTGTGTGTCTTTATTTTGATTAGGAAAAGCAAAAACTATTCTAAAGAGCTCTCCTGCAGAAAAAATACAAGTTGCCACTTCCTTACTGATACTATCTGCTATCCTAATGTGGAAGGAAAATGAGATTGTTGTCGTGGTTTAACACATTTGGCTGTATTTACACTTCGTTGTATTCAAGGTGCTTTGTTTTAAACTTTTCATCCCACTGTTCTTCTAAAAACTGAAGATGTCTGCTTGTCCCCCCACTCCCTGCTTCAATTTTCAAAGTTGTTTCAAATGCTGACTCTCTCTGGAACCTCATCCATCCTTCACCAGCACTAAGAAGCAACCCTTGATGGCTTTTATCTGAGTCAGCCATTCTCCCTTCAGTTCTAATTTCCCCAACTTATTCCCCTGTTTTAACCTGAGCTGTTACCCATTTTTACCAAGGATGGCTGTAGTCCTTGCCTGATCATTGCTCATTTTTTTAATTAAATCAAAGGAGAAAAAAAACCCAAAACCTTAAAGAACATTCACTGGTTGTCCCCGATATCAGCTTGTTGTTCAGACAGAAGCTTTGTGCTGATTTGCCAGGCAGCTCTAGAGAACACAGCACGACCTTTCTCATTTACCCTGAAATTTCCTGCTGGCCCAGCTCCCACCACTCTGTGGCTGTGGGAACAGCTCCACGGGCTCCGAGCCCTCCACCTCCTCCACCTGCACAGCATCATTCAGCCGTGTGATTTATCCCACTCAGCCTCTGCTATGGCTAATTAAGCCATCTTTCTGATTGCACATAAAAATGCTCAGATCATCCTCCCAGCGGCAAATATCTTTATTGAGAGAAGAAAAAAAATTGCATCAAGAACATAATCTCTGAATAAGCCATCTACTCCAGGACTGCAGAGGAGGATTTTTGGGAGACAGAACCTAATTCAACTGCTTTAATTTACCTCAAGAATAAGTGAATTAAGTCCTCCTATTATTCCACTCCAGATATACTCAATGAAATTTCCTATAAAACAATACATAAGCTGCTTTCTTCCTTGTTATGTTTCCTTATCTGTAGTTTAAATAATTTATATTATTTTTCCTATAATAAGCAGATTCATCAAAAATATGTTGACAAGTAATTTTAATTAGAAGAACATTTTTTTTTTCAATTAAACCTTTCTCTTCAGTCCATTTTAACCCTTCAAATGTGGGAACCAAAAGCTTTAAAAGGATCATTGTAATGAACATCTCATGCAACCAACAATCACAAGACCACTGACCAAAAATAAAAATAAAATTCTTGAGACGAACAATGTAAATAGCCAGTAGATTTTAAAGCAGAAAAGAGCTAAAGAAGTTAAATACCTGGCTGCTTGGTGTAATTACCTTTGCCCTCCTTATCCACAATTATTTAATCTTATTTTAAATTATCTCCTCTTTACGTGACTTCACACCTGGGTGTCAGCTTTCAAGAGCACTCAGCCAGGAGAGGCCACAAGGATTGAAACAGTTACTAATCCTTGGGTATAAACCATTCATTTGAGAAAGAAAAAGGTGGTGCTCACCTTGGGGCAAGGGGAAGGCCTTTAACTCCCACCAAAAAGACAACCAGTGTGGTTTGCTGTCACCTCAGAGGGGACATGGCACACCTCAAAGGACCACCAAGGTCACATAAACCTCCAACATCCTTGACGCAGCACCTCCCCTCTGATGTATTAAGTGAACCTCCCATGCCTATCCCCTCAGCAAATTGTACAGCTCCTACCAGCATTATGAGGAAAAAACCAGCACAAACTGACATGGAAACACGGATGGAGTAAAGCACAAGTGTGTCCTGTGTGTCCCTGCAGCAGGTGCAGGGAGAGCCCAGCCTGGCTGCTCTCACCCCTGAGCAGGGAGCCGCAGGCATTGACCACACTGCAGGTCCCAAGGGAAGAAATCTTGGAGCACGCACTAGGTCCCGGCCAGCCTGGGGATTCCTTAGCTCCATCTGGTGGGCAAACAAGCTGCTTCTGCTCACAAACAGCCATTCCCCTTTTAATAGTCGGTGTTTTGATGAGAAGAGATTATTAAAGGAGACCGTCTTCATTAACAGCAATTTTCGCTTCTCCTGGGAAGAATTCCATTTATAAAGATTAAAACACATCACTGCTGGCTGGAGTTACTTCCTCCAGATATTGAGGATATTGAGATACTGTGTATCTCTTTCTATTCGTATTTCAGCCACAGACCTGTATTTACTTTCACATCGAAACTACGTCGCCAAGAACAGTCACCTCTCCTGAGAGCCCGAATGCCCCGGGGACAGCGATCACGGAGCAATTCATGAGCAGCTCCCGGGCAGAAATGGAGCAAACCCAGCACCTGCAGGGGAACTCTGCTGTTAGTCCTGAGCACAGCCACGGCAGTCACCGGGTTCGCTTCCTGCGCTCATTACCCAGGGATGAGGTCCTGCTTGCGAGAGTGGAAGGAGTCAGAAATTGCCCTCCCACTGTGCGTGTTTCCTCAATAAAGACCTTACCTGGCTCTTCCCCAGTGAGATGGATGAGAAGGAAATGAACCACAATAGGAGTTCATGACAGAGAATTCAGCAACTCCTTGAATTTGCCCTTGCCCACACCTTCCAAAAAAGTAGAGTATTTACATAGGAAAAAGGCCCAGTGAAAAGCAGGAGGTTATAATACATGTCTGCTTTTAAATTCATTATGCATTTCAATTGTTCATGCCACTGATAGGCTTTGGAATAATTCTTCATCCTCTGATGTCAGATTTTTTGTACTTAGAAAAAATAGAGGTCTAATAATTGAACTAAGGAGCAAGACAGCCCCAGCCATTTTGTCTATGCACCCCAGCTAATGACAGAAACAAAAAGAAAATATTTAGTTAAGTATCTTTGTCTGCAAGCTGGATGCAAACCAACAACATTAATAAGCCTCTTTAAGACAGACATATGGACCAAAGCCTAAGATCACATTTCTACAATTGTGATTACAATAGCTTTCTAGTCACTGAAATATGTGTCCCAGTTTAACAAGATCCCTGCTGTCACTATTTTTTTGCTGAAGTTAAAGCAATAAATAGTTCTGCACTCTCAATACCTGGTTTAAAAAAGAAACAATCTTAATGATATTGCTATGGCATTTCCAACATCAGAGCTCCTTTCTGTCCTTATCCTTTTTATTACATTTGAGTCAATTTATTACAAGACAAAAATATTTCTCCAACTCACAAGCATTCACTTTCAATACCAACTGTAGTTGATTACATTTAATAATATCAGCTTATTACATTTAATAATATCAGCTTATTTCATTTAGAGCTGAGTGAAAATGGTTTCCTTTCAAGCAAATCTACTCCTTCTTAAGCTACCTGTAGTAGTTATCATGACCAAAATGCAATTTTTTACTTCCTGAAGATGCAGACTTAGCTCATCTTAGACTTATCATAGCAAACCATTTTACAAAGGGAGATACAGATACTGTCCTTATTGTACAGGTGATGGGGTAGCAGAGGCACAAAGAGATGAAGTATTTCACCTCTGGAGGTAAAAATAGAAACACAGCCCTTCTGATGGACTTCTGATGCAGTATCACGCTCCACAATGTGAATATAGATCCATCATGTATTCTACTGCTAAAGCTGCTTGCTATGTAAAAGCTTCTCAGTTTGCTAAGGTTTCTACTGGCAGTTCTGAAAAAAAGAACAGATTCTGTTTAAATTCAGCTACAATTTCTGCTTGAGCTCACATGGTGGACACCCTCCTGGAAAAGCAGGGCTGTGCCTATTACTTGCCCATTAAATGACATCCAGCTGTTTATTATCCACAGTATCCGTGTTTCTCAGAGGACACAAACTGCCTAACTATGCAGATATTAGAACTCATATGTAAACAGCAATGATGAGCCCAATCATGAAATTTTACTTGTCTAACCTAATTGAACCTACCCCAGACACTAATAACACTAAAGACAAAAAAAGAATTTCACAGCCTCTGTTCCCTTTTTCATAAAAAGCTCAGCTCTGACTGTAATACCCCAGGGCAATATTTGAATGCTACAGTGCACAGATGCAGTCATACAGAAAATTAGAACTCTCCAAATTAAAAAAAAAAAAAAAAGAAAGAAAAGAAAAGAAAAAGGAAGCAGCTATAGTACATAGCTGCATCAGTACCAGCTCAAGAATGGAAAAGTACTTCATCTGCTTAGCCCCTTTCTGCTCTGTTGGTGACGTCAGCCAGGCACTAACGAAAGCCCAATTAGCATATCACCTTGTGTGTTTGAATGTACAGTTGGAGCAGCTGATGATTCTCTTCTGAGATTTTAAATAACCACCAAAGCTGAGCCAGAGCTGCTGCTTGGTAGGGAAGATTTAGCTTCAAAACATATCCAGTTCCCTCTGCAACACAAACAAATGTGCCAATGGTGGAAAAAACCCCACCCCAGAGCAGATGCATTTCTCTGAGGAAAGCAGCACAATGCAGCTCCAGTTTTGAACAGCCTTCATTTGGCCCTCATTGTAGAATAAAGGCTGTAATTCCTAACTGAGTTTGAAAACTGCATTGACTATTTGCTCCCAAAAACCAGGGTACAGGCTTGGTGAGCTTTAGGAAAGCAGCACCCTTGTCAATGCCCTGCCAATTTTCCAGATGCCAGTGACTGAAGGGCAAGCAGCCATAGGACAGAAAGTGCATCCTTTTGCTCTAAAACATGCTGCAATCAGCCAACATAGAAAAGAAAGGGAATTTGCAGATCATTCAACTTCAGACATTGACTGGACTCGCTGGTGGGGAGGGTTCTATGATTTCAGGGCTCTGTGACTCCCTTTGGTCCTTATTTAGCCACCAGTATCCAAGGGAGGCCAACAATAGATATCTCTCATCCCATCCTCCTTACCTGAACACCTGCACCAGCTGTTTGTTCCACAAGCACAGATGTGACTGCTGCCATCCAGGGAGCCACAATTCATTCTCAGCACATCAATGCACCAAGGATTTCAAATTACCAAAATGAATAGTAGGGGTGGAGATGAGACATGAGGTGAAAGAGAAACCTATTGAAGCACTGCAATATTGACAGAAAGGAGTGAAAAAAGGAAAGGCCTAAGTTTGTAGCAAGAACTTGCCTATTAAACTTCCTGTACAGGGACTGAAAGCAGGACCAGAGGCTCCTGCCAGCCCTTAGAGAAATCCTAAAGGGCACCACTCTTTTGCAGCATTTTAGGGCTGGAAACAGAAAACTGTCTCTGTCAATCCAACAGCAATGACAGGGAAGTACAGTGCTCTGAGCAAGAGCTTCAACCCTGACCTAGATAAAGAGTATCTAAAAGAAACAGGAATTCAAGCCCAGCAGGACATCCTTGGAGTCTCTGTTGAAATGACAGGATTACTTATGAGGTTCAACTGGATTGGTAAAGTGCTGGTGTTGATCATTCTGCCTAAATGGACAGAAATCAAACCTCAAGTACAACAAATACACCAAGATCACCCCCTCAATTCCCATACACACCAAAGAGCTTCTGCCCAATCCCTACTCCCTTTAAATACAGGGCTTCCTGTCTGACCATGGAACTAAGAGGACACAAAACAGTCTGTGACCATCAGAGAATGCCTCACAAGCAGACAGAACCACAACAGATTTAAAAGGGCTCTGTTAAATGAGAACGTGTCCTTGAATGATTTTCAGCCTCAAACCATCCTCTTACTCATAGTTGATCACATCAACATGTGCCAGGTTTTGCACAAAAAAGGCAAAATGCTAACAAGTCAAATAGCTAAATAATACTGCATTTAAGTCTTTATTAAACATGGCTACAGTGTATACAGATGTAATTAAATGGGGCTTTGATTTGGCAAGCATCCTCTACAAATAATCTTTGTTTCACTGTTCTTTCTCCTCAGTGCTTCATCAAACTCAAGAGATGTTCTTCAATTTCTCCCCCAACTTTGGGATTATCAAATGTTTTATAGCTCTGCAAACCTTAGAACAGCCAAACACTGCAGCTGTAGATGAAAGGGAATTATCTTCAAGGTGCTTTCTCTCAGCAGCATCCTCATTTTCTTCCCTGGGGTGGGGAGACTTACCAGAGAGCCAGGATGAGAGAGCAGGGCCCCATTCCAGAGTGCAGAATAAGAACACAAACTCAATATCACCGCTCCTTCCAAGTGGTGATCAGTCTTCTAAATGATCTATGGGAAAATGAGACAGTATTGAAAAACTTTAACACCAGAGCGAGCTACTTCTTGCCAAATTATATATTTCATCTTTCTCATGAGAGGTATTATTTTGCTAATTATGTCTAATGAGTTTTTATGGTAGAAATTTTCCAAAAGATTTTACATTAATTCTCACAGCACTAAAAAGAAACTGTCATGTTGATCTAAGCCCATATTTAACCTTTGTAGCAAATAAAGAGGGCATAACCAGGTTGTGATTAAAAAAATTCGTACTTTAACAGAAATATTTTTTTCTGTTCTGCAAAAAACCCAAATTCTTGTTTTGTCTGAAAACTTCCTTTCATTAAATCATAAATTAAAGCAGACCAGAAATATGAGTTGAGCTGGCTCCATTTAGCATTCAATAAACTCAGTAAACAGCAGAAATTAAGAAAAGGAACACCAGATGCATAAACAACATAAAGTAAAATTGACATCTAATGGTATTTATTTCAATACTTGGAATAGCATCTGAGATCAGCATTTTTAAACAATCACTCTATGAACTAGAATACAAGAGTGTTTCTTTTTGTTAAATTGGCAAATCAATTCTGACAAAAGGATATTTGAACAGCGCAGCAATCCCAGCTGGATCGGATCTTTGGAAAAGTTTTCTTCCCAACCTCAGACTCCCCCAGATATACCTAGACAAGATCAAAAACAACATCAGCAACACAACCGAGACAAACACCACGAGATGTTCGACCCAGAGTGATTTAGAGACACGGGGTGTGAGAGATTTAAAGGTGCTCTTGTCCATTTGCAGGCCATTAACACCTGCACGCAGTGGGAGTGAACTGGTACCACATCCAAAGGCACAGGTTTGCATTCCTTATGCTTCAGCAGCTCCAACTAAACTTCCAGCATGTCCCAAAGTGCCCTGCAAAACCACGCAGCCAGCTATACCCTCCCTTATTCTAGAGGAAACAGAATTTAAATGCAGTACAGTCAGCAGTTTCATCCAAGTAAAATGAAAGGAGAACTGAGCTTTCTCTTTCAAAATTGACAAAGTGATTTGCAAGCTGTAATAGAGAGTTCCTGCTTCCCCTTCCTGGGGGCTGGATAATGCATCTGCACGGGGAGTATCTGGGAATCTTGAAGTATCCACTTCTCAAAGACTGCTACTTGAAATGACTAATCTGAACCAATGTAACTCCAAAATTCGTTCTTTATTTGCTTCCAGTGGTTGCCCTTATCGACTTACAGTGTACATTTCTAAAAATCACAGGTTTCTTTGTTTGCTTCCAGAAAAAAACACTTATTTTAGATAATCTTGCCTCCACAAAGTTATTTTTCAATTTTCTTCAGTCACTGCTGTGCCTTCAGGAATGTCTGATTACCCATAAAATGCCTTCTGACAGCTCAGATTCATTACTGAATTACCGCATTTACATTTTTCACGTGCACAGGGCAATTACTTTTATGAATGACTGTCAGCAATGTTTCACTAAATCTGAATGAATTTTTAAAGGATTCTAATTGCCACTTAGATGCCTCTATAACTCTCATTTTAAAGGCTTTCGTGTCTTTTGGCTATAGTTACCTGTGTTCGACCCAAACACGTTCCCTCTTACATTTTATATCACTGAAAATTATTTACATCAGAAACAAAGAAATACGAAGCTGGTGGTGCTATATAAGCAGATAGACTGCACAGTAGAAATGATTCATAGCCAAAGTCTTGAGAATGAATAATTATCTGTAACCCTCACTCAGAGCTCTTGCGTCAAGTTACATTATTCATTTGGGTTTTGGCAGGAGAAATTAATGAATTCCAACTTGACAGACATCTTAAAAAATTATAAATTTTTCAAGTAGTTGGCCAAACTAAACCTTTAATATGTCCAGAGAGAGAAAAAATAGAGGCACACAAGGGGTGTTTTTTTTCCCACTGAAATTTTAAAAGGCACAGATACAAATACATATTCAGAAAGGGCAGGTGAGTTTTAAATTACACCACTAAGATGGGCTGGAGTTCTGACTTGTCTCCCAGTGGAGTGTCATCAGGAAATTTCATTAGCACAATCTATTTTTTATGCCAAGGTTGCTAATGAAAATGATGAACAAGACCAGAAATAAACTAATCATTGATGTACTCCCCCAACAAACTCCAGCTAGATGTTTCTCTTTCAAGTGCCACATTTCGTGCATGTTCTTTGTCCAACTGCTTGCCTACTTTGGAGATTTTTCTATTTTTCTTTTCATTTTCACTGTTCACTATCAGTTTGTAGAGAGGCAGCAAATGAAATGTTCCTTTGAAAACCAGATGGATTCATGCTTCTTTGATTTTTTTTGTCTAGAAAGTCAAAGATCAGGATAACAGGGAAGAAACAAAAAAGGATGTCTACCATGTCTTCTTGTGCACAAGGAATGAAGTTTTTACCACTGAGGTCTGAGGGAGACATTTGAAGAAGGTCCCATCAAAACAGTGATGTTGAAAAATAGCCTATAAAAATGGCTTGCATTTCTTAAATTATACGTGAAGCAAACACCCCATTGAAATCTAAGACTCTGATTACCTTGTTGGCTGACTGCAGAAATGTGGGCAATCCAGTGAACTTCATCTCTGTCCCCTTTTTCAGGGGAGAGGGGAGGGGGGGAAACACATGGCAAGCCCACTTCTGTAAAGATTTTGAAATCTTCCAATGAATGTGCTGCAAGCCATTTCTAAGCAATATTAATCTTCTGCAACAGCAAACCTATTTCACTGTGACCTTCAACAAAGGCCAAAGCCTGAGGGATGGTTGCCAGCAGCAAGTTATGCTTCAATATCCAACCTTGCATAGGATCCAAAAGGGATTTTCATTTGCATCTAAACTCTAATTAGCAGCTCTCAAAGCTGTGTTTGATAACTTTATTCCAACAGTCAATATCAGCCCTTAATACTTGCCCATATTACTGTCCAAAATACACAGCTATGGATGAAGAATTGCTTGGAAAAGGTGAGTCCTGCAAAAGCTGCCACCTGCAAGAAATACTCCATTCTATCAGAGGCAAGGACAGGTCAAACCAGGCTGAAGCTGAGCCAAGGGAGCAGTAAACTGCCAATGTTATTCCTTGGTTCTCAGTGCTCCCACTGACCTAAGAACCTTAATGAATCCTGGTCTGATCAGATCCAATACAGCTGAGCTGGGCTCTGGCTTCAGCCTTACTGGCATGCTTAGATACAGAGAAATGGTATTTAAGATTTGTGGAGTGATGTAAAAGAATTCCAGGTTGCTAAAAAAACTGCCTATGTACAGAAGAGTTGGGTTTTTCCCCCTCATACAGGGGGTACATCTTAGCATTTCTAAAGATCCTCAACGTTTTGCAAATCAGAATCCTACCCTAAAGACTGGAAGGGTTTGAAGAAGCTACCTCAACACATTCTCTTGCCTTCTCTCTTCTCCAGCTTAGCACTTTAAATTCCTGCCAGATGAATCATACTGAATGTTTCTCCAAAAACTTTGAGGATTCTGTCCTGCTTATTCTGAAAAAAGAGTTTTTCATTGCAAAGGACACCATTTATACCAATTAACACCTTGTTAACCATCCTAACAGAAAGTTATTTCCACGGATTTTGCTAGGTTTTCCCAATTACAATAGTAACTATTCGAAAAACAGAGGCTGTTCCCTTTGAACTGTCAATCACGTTGTCCAGACATTAAAATTAACTGCATACATTTATTTCTTAAAAACATTACAGTGACAAGAACAATTGCCAAACCTGAATGGTGCCTGTCCTCATTCCGTGGGGGGACCATTTCTTCCCCACTACACACGGAGCCTAGCAGACTGTCCTTGGCACGACTGTAAACAAGACCAAGCAGTGGACACTGGGGTTTATTTAAGAGCTTTTACCCAGCCTGATTATCTCACATGCACTCACTTGCTCTCCTGCTTTTAGGTTTATAAGTTCACTAAGACCTGACTGCCCCCTCCCCAGAGGAAGATCATTGCTAGCCTCAGCAAGGTGGGCAGAGAGTTCTTTCAGCTCTTGCTACGCAGCTGTGTCACTGGACATTTTATAAGTTTATTGGATCCAAACTTGCTGAGTTTTTTCTTCCATGGGAAGCTTTTTTTCTCTGCAGATTTCAAAGCTTTGTATGTGTGTTTCAAGGACAAAATGCATTCCTTTGCTCTGTCTCCCGATATGGGAGATGTGGTTTTCTTTTCTCAACCTATGATATAAAGAATTGCAATCTCTCTGACTTTGTAAACATTTTCTGGCATTCTTGCACTTTGGGGTATGGAGCTGGAAGAAGCAAGATGTAGCTCTGTACCTGGGCAGAAATAGCCCAAATCCTTCTGAACAGGGGAGTCATTTTAGTAAATAATATAAACCTTCTGATATTGGAGTCAAGAGTCTTGATTTACCCCGACAGGACTCCAACAGCAACCACTGGTGACCCCTGAGACGTGAGGTAACACGGCTGTTTGCAGCCACCAGCCTCAGGCACGACTGGCCAGGGTCCCTGCATGTCCCCAAGCATTTGTCTCCATGCAGCTCATTGATTTCCAGGATCTATGCATGTGTCCAGGATCTGTGCTCCAGCCAGAATCTCCACCACTGTCTTTTCATGTAATCTTCTTTTCAAAATCACTTCTTCTTTTTGGGAAGCCACCTTCCCTGCTATCTCTCCTTTCCAGCACCAAAGCCCGTGTTCCTCCCAGTCTAAACCAGGACACAGTCTGAGGCAAAAGCATGACAGCTGATCAGCCTCCTCACTGTTGGTTCTTTCTCAGGCCTGCTTATTAACTGTAGGGTTTGGGTTGTTAATTGGAGGATTTGGGATGTGCCACTACATTTAACCTGCATCCTGTCAGAATTTACAACTGAGCAGTACCAACTGCAGCCAGCAAGCAGAAGGCTGCTGCTTCAGAGTTCAAAAGTTCAGTTTCAGACACTCACATACAGGCCCAGTTATCTCCCAGCTGTGTGTGCTCACAGTCCAGGCTATTTCTTCACCTAAGACACAGACAGATAGGTTATAGCCATGCTGAGACAAAGTGGAATCTGCAGATCATTTCCACGTAAGAGCCACCTCTCTCAGGAGACCCACATGGTAACTGGATTAGGTCATGTGTCATCCCCTAGTCTCAGTTAACTCCCCACACGTGCTCTGGAGTCAGTTCAAAAGAAAGCAAATTGCCTTCATCCAAAAGGCACTGCAGCCCGTGGATGGATTTCTCCACTGAGAGCAGCTGGATCAGGCCCCGGTCTGGGGCTGTCACAGTGTCTGGGTGTTTGTCAGGGCTGCTCCACGTGCAGCCACAGCAAAGCATTGGCAGAGCAGCACAAAACCACAAGCCCCAATTCATTATGATTTTTCATATCTCAGTAGGAAAGAAGCAATTAAAAGTATCATAAGAATATTCCCAAGTGGATTTTAAAAAGTTTTGAAGCTGGTTAAAGCTTTTATTCAACACTGACAATGGTTATTCTGAATAGCTCAGAGTAGGGAGATTTAAAGGCTTACATAAGGCCAAATGACAGTCAGGAAAACCCAGAAAAGCTTTAGGCCTTCTACAAGATCTATTTGTTCTAGCTGGATCAGTGGACCTAATAAAACTTTATCTGCCTCATATCCTTAGGCTATCAAAGCTACAAAAACACTATCTTCTTATTAACTTAGTGTTTTACCAACACTGAGAATCTGACTTCATGAACGTGTTTCCTGTTAGAACGGAGACAAAAAACAGATGGAACCACACTCTGGAAGACTCACCATGCTTTTATACTTCAGAAAAGATATTTGCTTTCCATGGGAACTCAGAGCTACACATTGGTTTTAAGTTTATGAGTTAAGTGTCTTTTTAGAGCTTTCAAGTAAGACAACATACATGGTGTCTGGTTTAACTGTTTTTCCCCCAACAGATGAAGAGTCCATCTGCTGAGTTTATCAGTGACAGAAACTTCCATTAACACCCAAGTAACTGCATGATATACCTACACTCAGAGAAGGGGCTACTTTATCCTGCAGCTTCCATCTGTCAAGCTGTGGTTCCTGGACTGCAATACCCAGGCAGCTCAGAAATCTCACAATAGAACTCCTCTCCTTGAGACTGGGGATATACCATCATTCTTAGTTTACAAGTAAGGCACTTAGGCAGCATGACATGACTGATCAACCTAAAGACACCTGAGGTCTGCAAATTGCTGTAATTTGAATTTCATTCACCTGTGGCCCAAGCTGATGGTTCTCAGTTCAGAGCAGCCCCTCCTGGGGGATAATTGTTACTCTCCACAGTTCACTTTGGATGGACCTGTTCCTGCAGTGCTGACAGAACTATTATCCGTCGCTTTATTAGTCCTCTGTTCACTAAGAACTGAGGAAGAAGTGTTGAGTGCTCAAAATCCCACAAACATGGCTCTATACATCATGGACAGTTACAGCTAATGGCCTTGACACTAGGACTAACAAGAGACAACACTAACAACATTGGGAAAAAAAATTACCCTCAGCCCAGACATGCACTGCCATCTCCTCTTTTTTTTTAAGTACCACATCCCTTTCTCTTTAATTATAGCAAGCAGGATGTGAACAGATGCTTACTGCACCCAGCAGCCCAATGATTCAGGCAAACTTTTAGCTATTAGCAAATCCTTTAGGTAGCTGACTCAGGTAAATAAGATGTGCAGATTCCCCCCAGCTGATTAACCACTGGGCTTGCACAAGCTTGGCTCATTGACCACAACTGTTGGGAATACAAATGTCCTCAGCTGACAGCCCTGTTCTCAGTTTCATCATCATTTTGGGTGGAAAACAAAAATGTCAGCATTCGCTGACATCTTGTCTGGAGTTGGGACAAAAAACCCCAAATCAGTAGGAGGTGAGGAAGTCTTTCATGAAATGAATCACAGGTTGAAATTATTCAAATAATAAAAAAGAAAAGCAGAGATCAAGATGTAGGCTACAGGGATAGTCAGGCTGCAGTTCTCCAGATAAATCCTACGGATTTATGCACTGCTTACAGACGTCTCAGTTACGAGGCCTGGCTCTCAAACTACCTCCCAAGGAAACAAAATCCACACAGATCTTCAATGATGTACAAGCAGCATGTGAATTCAATTTCTTTAATAATCAAACCTAAGTCCCTAGCAGTTCCAGCTGTCATGTCCATTTCTAGCTTCTACAGGCACTTTATCAGCCTTTACTTCCAGAGCTGATGTGACACAACACATCTGCTGGTTACTGCTGTAGAAACGTCCCCAATTTCACACCTTCCTGAAAGCAGATCCTCCAAAATCCTGTGCTACAACATGCAAGTGCCTCTTGACAGCCTCTCCAGCAATAAGTGGGCACAGTTCTAGAAAAACTGAATGGATCTTGCAAGCCTTCATCTCTCGGCACATCTGTGTCTTTTCCTGCCAAATATTTCACCCTGCCCTCTACAGCCTCTCTCTTATCCATACAAACAACACTTTCTTTGGTAAAGATGAGGCTTTCATAATCCACTTGCTGATGAAGGAAAACAGAAATAGAAGTAAGCACACATGCCTTTTTCCTTGCTTACTTTGAGGATGCCATAGGATTTTTCTTCAGCTCTTACTGGATGGATCTGAATGCTGGAAAGACACGGACAAGCATTTGGGATGCCTGCTTTAACAAAAGAAGCATTGGTGTTTAGTGTGGGAATGATGGAAGAAGTTAAGTCATGTTAATTGCCAAAACTCAAATTCCCTGGAGTTTTATAGGTTTTTTAAGTATCACAGCAAATTATATCCAACTTCCATATTTTCTGTAATGGATGCCACTGTTTAATTACATTGGTTTGTAAAGTTTCTTTCCCTTTTAGCTTCATGGGTCCATATTGTAAGTGTAGTTTCCTCACCAACAGGAAGCAACCAAATTTTCAATAAGAGTCCTAGGCTGTAAGGTGCTGGGCATCTCTGCAAACTTAATTCACCTGGGAAGAGCCAGTGAAAGAGACCTCCACTGGCTGAAGTGAGCAGCCAGAGAAAGGGGACCACGATTTGTGGGATTAGGCCCTGAGAATGGTAGCACAATGCAGACTGCCAGACCCAAAGGCTGTCCAAGGCAGTAAGTCTCCTCCTTCAGCCATAGTAAATAGGCTTTAGTACAGTCTGAGATGCCAGGGAATGGCATAAAAACATGTACTTGGCATTGAGTATTTTACACATCTTGCTGTTGCTGTCCAACATTTTGCTCCTGTCAAGGAAAAAGTGACATGACATTAAAGGCATTTGTGAGCCACTTCAGTTCATGAGCCCATGTAGTCCAGTTGCTTGAAAGACACATTTGCTGGTGTAAAGGAAGGAAAGGGAAGGTAGAAAGAAACCCTCTTTCCTATAGGACAATAATTCTGGATTAATAATGAGTGTTAAAAGAGAAAACTGCATTGCTAGTTATCCTCTCTGGAAAAAAAAAAAAAATGTGTGTTCCCATCTTGCATCTGCTAATGCAGAGCCTGCAGTGACTTTTTGGATTAGCAGATTGTAGCATCAGCATACCCTCACCAATTAGCCTCCAAATGATTTCCCAGGTCCCAAGGAACCAGAGCAGAGTTATCATTAGTGCCCAGGACTAATACAGCATTTCAGCCCTCTAAACATCTAACAGGAGAAATGACATAAATAATTATAAGAACAACTCTACTGATTCTTAGCCTTGCTAAAATAAACAGTCCTATTTGTTATCCTATTATAATAAGAAGACTTTGCATTTCCTATTTCATTCTCATGCCATTTTCCCTTCTTCTAAATGATCATGAGGTCAGGCTGGAAGGAGGGAAAAGAATCTTGTAAAATGCTAAATCTACAGGAACTGAGGTTGCTTAGCACTCCAGAGAGTGCAGAAAAGTGATAGTAAAACAAATAGACACAAAGGAAGAAACTGGAGTTGTTATGCAGGCCTTACCCAGTCTTACTGGTTTCTATTGGATTTTCATCACTGAAAGATTGAACAAAAGCATAAAAGGTTTTTTTTGACTCCTGTAAAGTCACAGAATTTGCAGGGTACCAACCAAAACGATTCTCTTAACACTGCTACTTCCCAAAGTGTTTGGTCACATCCAGGCTGAGCAGAAGCAATTCTGCCCACAAATCCCACTGATAGATAAAAGGGCAGTGACCTGCAGAGGGATCAAACCCAAAGTGGGACACAAACTGAAGGGATTGCACAGGAAAATTACAAGCTCCACATAAATGAGGTTCAGCTTGATGCCTTGTATCCCTGGCAGGGTGACCAAAACTGCAGTTTAGACAGAAGATGAGTGCAGAGGAAGGTCTGTGGGATCAGAAATCTCACTATTTATGAAATGTGCTACTTTTTGCCTATGTGTGGGTATAAAAGAAAAAGAGGGGGAGAGAGCAGATGACTATGGGACTTGCCCAGAAAGGCAGAGTGTCAGAAAAACCCATTCACATCATCCTATGACTACAGTTCAACAGATATCTGTAGAGAAGATGGAGATGTGTCCAAGAAACAGCAGATTTGCACAACCAAAGAGCACTAACCCAGAAACAAACAAGGCCTGAAACATTTTTCTTTCTTTTATGACTCAGCCGAGCACTCCAGACCGTGTATTGACATTATGTGTAACGATCTGAAACTACTCTAAAAACTTACCAGCTCTGACCACAGCACCATTCCTGAGAAGAAAAGCTCAGTAGATTAAGAATCTGAACCCAGTCACCTTTTCCCTGGTCACACAGCTGCCTCCACAAAGGCCACTGGGAGTCCTGACCAGTCTCTGCATCCTGGTCTCATCCTGAACAACTCCAAAATGCCTGAGCACCTAGACACAGACACAGCCACATCAGCAGAGAAAGTGAAAATCACTAAGTGAAGAAATGAAAAATGGAATTTGAATTGATCCTATAACCAATGTGATGCTTTTAAGGAGAGTTTTTTGTTGGTCTTTGGTACTGATGTGGACTGTTCTATTTGATCATGGTTTTATAAATGGTTTTTATCAGTACATATGACTGACTGATTGCAGGGTGTGCTATTGCACTGTAACAGGCTATTCTCCACAACATAGAGATAGAAATTACTTTCTGGTGAGATTGATGAGGTTTTCCCCACTCCCTTTGTTTTACAAAAAATGAAGTTTTAAAGCCTATCAGCTCATGACACTACTAAAAGCACACCAACAAAGGCATTATTAAAATCACCAAGAGTTAAAAAGAAAAAAAATAGACAGTTATGAGAAAGAGCAGCACTCAGTTATCCAAAAGGGCATATGGTAATCACCAGCTCAAGTCAACTAAGAGTTTTGTCACATACATATTTTCAACATTTTGCTACACCAAGTAACTTAGGAAGCTGTTGCTCCAAGGCTTTACATTCCCTTGCCTTCCACAGGACTAAGTGATAGCTGTAAACTTTTCACTCAGACATGGTCCTTGGCAACATACACTCATAACATTTTAATAGTGAAGTTTAACTAAATGTTTTCATGATTTTAAACTCGATAAGAATTAATTGCTTACTCCATTTCTTACTCAGTATTTCTGAATTTGGAATTTCTTACTGGGTTTGGAATCCTGAATCACTGAATGCTCCCAAACATTTCAAAGATAAACATATTATAAAAACCTATTAAAAGCCTACACTGGCCAGGAAAACTGCTTATAAAATCAATTTATTCTAAATGGGTAGCCTGACTGCTCTCAGGGTTATATACAAGAACTAGCTCAAAGTAGACAGACGGGATGTTACTCAAAATAATTTTCTCATCTAACTTTACTTACCACTCAAGCAGTGAATAGTAGGTTTTCTGCAGATCTGTTTTTATCTTCTTATCTTATATCCTGCAGGGGAAATAAGCTTTCTACTTTCTTAAGAGTATGGCCATAGTGAAGAGATTTCAAGATATCTCATGAAAGGACCTCACAGAGGCATGAGAGCCTTGAAGCTGTCTACCTTAATGCATCAACATTTTATTTTTTCATGGTAGATGGGCTGAAAATACCTGTATACAGATTCAGGTGTGGATTCACTGCTTGAATTATAGTCAGGCATGAAAGTTATTATCACATGCTGGGTTTTTTTCCTTCCTTTCTTAGTGAAAAGGACTGTGCAGAGTCCTCAAAGTGTAGGAAGGAAAAGGCATTGTTTGCAAAACAGCTAATTCAGGCAAATATGCATTTATTTTATAGCATATTCCTACACCAGTAACAGAATTACAAAATAAAATACAGCGGAAAACATCTTCAAAAAATTATATAATCCATATTCTGCCCCCTGGAGGCATCAGCTGTACCTTTATCCTTTCTGACAAAGTCTAGTAGGTCTTTATTGTATTCCAATGGCCCCACTGCCTTCTTATGCAACATCTCAGTTTGCTCCATTTTCTTGATTATCCAGTATCTGTCCTAAATCTTTCTTGTTGCCAATTGAGTCCACTCATCTACAGAAGAGATTATTTCCTTCTTCTTTTAAGAGTGTCATTATTTCCTCATTACATGGATGGCTCATACTCTCCCTTCAACCCTTTCTCAACAGATGTCTGGATAGCTCAGATTCCCTCAAATTCCCTTACCACCAACCGTGTGCTTCAACCAAATCTCCTAATTTTTAAAAAAGCTCCACAAATCTTCAGCTATCTCATCTTGCTGGTGTGCTAAGCTGGAGAAGGTCCTCATCACAAAGTTGTCCATATTCTTCTCCCTTTCCATACCCATGAGCCTAACTCATATTTTGGATTCCAAAGAAAGTATACATATGTTGATAAAAGGAAAAACACCACTTCTTTCATTACATCTCACTTCTCTGAGCAAGTGATGTTCCCTTTATCCCAAATCACACACAGCTCTCCAAAGAGGTTTCAGATAGGTAGGTAAACCTTGCTGTTTATAACATATCAAAACTTGCAGTTCCTGTTATTTATTCCCTCACTTCTGTATATTTTTCATCTAAGATACCATTTGTTCCAGGCTTTATTCCTAGCATGTGTCATACTGATAGAAATTTTCCCATGGGATGTTCAATATTCCATCTTTTAAAGAGCTTTAATTTTATGTGACTTGGTTCAGAGAAAGAAAAAGGTTTTAAAAGTCTGCCTTGTTATAACATGCTCACCTCCAGCCCATCCTACATAAACAGAAAGTTACAAAAAGCCTGATTTACACACAGTACTCTTTGTCTGTCTGTTCAATGTCATTACAGAGTTAACATTCATAATGCTGTTGAAAGGCAGGTGTTGCCAGAAATGGGCTAAGTGGAAACATTAATGTGACAGTTTATGAATCAATTCCATCTCACAAACCCTAGTGTAACAAAAAGAAGCATAAATAAATGCCTGATCTGTTAAAGTAATATATGGCCTTCACACTGAGACCCACTTTAGGGGTGGGCTCACATTGGGCCCACTTTAAATTTCTTGGCAATTTGAAGTTCAGGCTGCTAACACTTTGGAGGATAATATACTAGCTGAAGGCATTAATGGTTTAAGGGGGGTTTGTGTTTGCATTTAATTTTCAGTGAAGTTCAGTACTGTTGAAAGGTGCTGGATCAATAGTGCTGGTTTGGAACTTATTTATCTCGAACTTTTCCCTGTGGTCTTACCCACATGAAATGGGATTCAGCTTAGCTAGTACCTAGTTAGCCCCTCTGGTTTCTCAGCTTGTGAGGACAAATCCTAATTAAAAACTAATATGGAAGATAGTAGGAATAAGTCTGTTGACCTACAAGGAAAGCTCAGAAGTAATCCTCCAGCTTTAAGCTGGATTATTTACAGCTCTGTGCTCCCTTGACCATCCTCAGTCCTGTGCTGTCCCTTCCCTTGTGTCCCTGACAGACCTAATGTCCATGTACTGCCTAAAATCAGACAGATGAATCCAGGTCTCCCTCATTTCCTCCCTCCTGTGCATACACAGACTGAAGGGGAGCTGCACGGTTCAGCTTGGACAACATTTTTGCATGGGGTGAAAGAGAACCGAGTGAGATAAAGTCTGTCACATTCCTTGTCATAATCATGCACAGATGTTCCATATTAAAAACTAATATTTACTGAAATACTTTCAAAGTTGCATCAGAGCTCCTCAGAGTGTGTTAAAAATAAGCACATGCAAAATATTACATTTAGCTGGGAGCCAGATTCCTTCACCAAAACTACAGACAGCTACACAACTGTTTCTCTGCTAATACAGTGAGCCAAATCAATCCCCTTCATCTAAACACCTCTGAACTCTGGGACTGGTTTTATCTGAGCCTGTATTTGGCCAAGTAATTGTTACCCTCCAGTGAGTACATGACCACATACAAAAAGTTCACGGCGTGATCAGTTTATTACATGAAGAAATGTAATAAACTGTGATTTAAATTTAATAGCCTCAGACAAATTTGCCTGTTTGTTCAACAGAATGAACTCTCAACCTCTGCTCATTTATAGAGATCCAAGATTCCTGCACTCCACACAGCAATCCAAATCGCCTCAGCACTTCATAGAATTATAAAATGGTTTGGGTTGCAAGGGACCTTAAAGACTATCTAGTTACAACCCATTGCCATGGGCAGGGACACTTTCCACGAGGCCAGATCGCTCAGAGCCCCATCCAACCTGGCCTTGAACACTTCCAGGGATGGGGCAGCCACAGCTTCTCCGAGCAACCTGTGCCAGGGCCTCACCACCCCATAAGAAGTATTTGTTTCCCCTAATAATGACAAATCACAAAAACAACAACAATAACAAAACACATGCACATGTGGTTCTGATAAGACTGAGCCTCAAATTCCTATTTGATTAAGACAAATATGACATATGACAAATCCAGCAAAATCAAGTATCTGTCTGAAACCCAGGGAAAGTGCTTGATTTACAGCCCTAAGTGGATGTCTGCCATGATTTTCGCACACTTTGCTATCTTGGCTGACCTCTCCCAGACGTATTTTCTGCAAACCAACAGATTTCACATGTTTTTAAATACGGTGACAGCCGGGAATTCATAAATAATGTATCTCCACTGAAACAGAAATGCCATGTCTGAGCAGTTCCGGCTCCAGGCTGGATCTGCAGCAAAGCCAGACAGCTCAAGTTTATAGCAGCTCTCCTCATTCTGCAGCTCCACTTGTACTCAGCTCAACCTAATAGTATCTAAATACAAGCATGAAATATTGCCTCTTGTCAGGAAAAGTTACAGTCACGTAACATGACAAATTTAGGTAGGAAAAAGTGCACAAAGTGCATCAGACAAAGTGTGTATGTAAATGCTTTGTTTCAAAAAACAAAGATGAACTCGTGGGATTTGTGTTTGTTTTGTCAATTTGTCTTCAGTGTCATTCCTGCCCATCAGATGGGAATGTCAAAACAGCATCTATGGACTGGAATAACACTTCACTCCTGGAACCCAGGCCATGCTCCCTGCACCCGTTGCACAGTACTTCAGGAACTACTCATTTTCTGTTTGGGTGCTAAATATAAAAGTCAAGCTTGCTGGAAATCCCTCTATTCCTTCTTGGTTCTCAGATTGTCTGAACTGTTATCCTGGATCAGAAATCATAGGAAAAACAAGATTTGCTCTAGACCCCAAATTTGCCATTCTAACTTTCAGCGTGAAAAAGAAGTAAGAAATAACAAACATATAGGGTACTTTTCACAGAAGCAAGTACACATTACCAGATACTTTGGTCACCATCTCCCTAAACTATTTCCATTTTTCTTCTGAAGTTTTTTCCTATGTTTCCTGAACACCTACACTAAAGGGACTGTATGATGCTTGGGACACCTCAGACCTTCTGATCTGAAACCACCAGTCCCAGACTGACTCATGCTAAAAACCTTTTTCACTGCACATACACACACACACACACACACCCTGCACTGAAAATTATCAGAATCCACCATGTTCTGCCTGGTTACAGCCATAAGGCACCATCTGAGACAGCCACTGAGACCAGACTCCCTTGTTAACCATCTCATCTTCAACAGATTTGCAAATAAAAATGTTCCATCTCTCTGCCCTGTAAAATATGTCATAGTTCCCACATAAAAAACTGCTCAAAATCCAAAATCATTCCCCAAACAGCCATGTGAGGTAAGACTTCTCAGTATGCATGGAAAATCTCATCATCTTCAGTATCTTGGGTGCTTGGAGCAACTTCTAAACTTACTTTAAATATTCCATGTAGGCACCCACACAGATGATTTATAACTATCCTAAAAGTTTTTTAAATACTTAGAGAAAAGTTACAGCAGCCACCAAGGTACCTTCACCACAAGTGAGGGCCTGGTATTCTGTGGGTGTGAGATCCACAGAAGGCAGCCAAGTCCTTTTGGCACCGAGAAAGGGAGTCCTGGGACTCACTTCACTCAAAGGTGCAGAAAGGAGAGATGGGAAAGTCCAAGACATGTCCCAGCCTAACAAGAAGGATCATTTCCCTGGGCTTATCCACCCATCAGTTTCCAATTACTCAAGAGATGTATTCTTCTACCTCCCATCCTGGGAGAGTATCTGTTGGTGTGATCAATCTCACAGCTATGCAAATTTTCTACTTGCTCAGCCAAAATTTGTGTTTCCTTTGTCTCATTCCATTACTCCTAAAAACCATTCTTAGAACATCCTTCTGTTGGAAATTTATAACTTTCCTCATTAACTTTATTAATTATTTGTTTTAATTAACTCTTCTAATTAATTGTTTTAATTAATCATAATAATAAGCTGTGTAATCTTCCACTTTAGCCAGCACATAGCAAAGTTTTTTTCACAGACTGCTGTGGTTAAAACTGAAACTTTAGGTTTTGCTAAATCAACCTTGATGTGCTTTCATGAACAAAGCCTGAGGGAGAGATGTGTTGCTGAAAACTGGACACCAGGAATGCAGAATTTATAGAGCACAAGGACATGGTGCAAAAACCAGAGATAAAGAGACTAAAGAAGACAGTTCAGCATTTGTACTGAAAATTCAATCGGGAAAAATAGCAAAAAGGCTGAAAATGTGGATTAATTAGCACGAGAAGTGACAAATCAATAACCAAGAAAAGATAGACTACTAATAAGGAGAATTATGTACTTATTAACCAATGAACATTGATTTCTTTGTTTGCTAAAGATATATAAATAGAGAAAAAATTTTGTAAGTGGTTGTGCATCCAGGTGGATGCACACAGCACCATGGTGCTATAAATAAAGTAATGTTTACTTTCTGATGCCAAAAAATAGTGTTGGAGAGTTCCATTTATCCCAATGTTTCCAGCAACACTCCTAGGAGGAGTTGTTCATTCCCTTCTAAACATCGCATTTGCATTCCTAATCCTTTTCCACAATGATATTGTACTTTGGCCATTTCAACCTTTCACTGCTGTTACCAATGATGTAATTTCCCACTCCAGCTAGGTGGAACTAGATGGGAGAAAACTTTGTTAAGAAAAGGTAGAGAGAGTCTCCAGGTTGCTGCTGCACTGACAACATGAATTGTTCTGCCTTCTGAGAACATTGTAATGACAGGAGAGTACATTTTTCTAAGCACTAGAAAAATTCTAGTTAACTTCTCCCTCCTGTGGTGTGTCCTTCCATCCCTGTTACAGAAAGAACCACAGCACAGGAGGCAGCAATGTGTTGGTGGTCTTGTTTGCTGCCATGGATGTGGATGAGTCAAGGAAATGCATCTTGGAGTAGAGAGCAAGCTGGTCTATAAGAATTATGCAAAAGCTCAGGTTCATGATCAGATGGACAGTTGGGGCAGATCTGTGAAATCCAGGGCAAGGCCAGGCATGGGGAGTGAGTTACAAAACATCCACGTCCTCCAGTGAAGGCAGGAGAGCTCTGGAGGCTCAGCCATGTGCCTGGCTGAGGCAGCTAAGTGCTTGCTCATACCCTATGCACACACTGGGAGCTGTAATGGCTCTTGGTGAGACGTTTTCCAGACACTGCCTGCTCTTCCACAGGCAGCAGCTCTTATTAAAATTTTAATAAATTGGGTCAATAATTGCAGCGAAAGCCCCAGTGCTCTGACACAGTGCTAGGCTGAAAAAGGACAGGGAACAGCACTTGTTTGGGGCACATCTCAGTGCTACACAGGGCCACCTGTGCACTTGTAAATCTGGACAAATTCAGTCTAAAGGTCATAGTTATTCTTCTGAGGAATCCCATTACAGTCAGAGTTGCCATTCACCAGGGACAGGAATTTTTCACAGTGTGCTCCTAGCAAACAGTCAGTGAGCTGCTCCAGAGCAGCAAAGACAGGCAGAAATCCCAGGAGCACAGCAGGCACATAAAGCCCATCAGCCCATCCACACAGCAGGAAGCTCTCAGGGAGCTCCAAAAAGCAAATGTGCAGGTGGGCACACAGGTCTGAAAGGGCAAGGTCCTGCTCTCCTCTCATCCACCAATGCCTTGTGCATTCCTGTGATGGGGGCTCCAAGCCAGAAAGGCACATCCTAAATCCAATCTTTATCTTGAGACAGACCAGACAAGCTAACTTAAGGTGATAAACTCTTCCCAGCATTGAAACCCTTTTCTTCGAGATAGAAGATAGAGATAGACAAAATATGTATGTGTTTTCAAACAAAAAGTAGTTCTTGTTGCTCTTTGAAACCAAACCTTTTCTCCTCATGTACACAAATCTTTCAAAGGAGTCCCAGCTCAGGTTGAAAGGCCAGATACTTCTACAGTACACATAATGGCATCAGAATTGGCTGTGCACTGCTGGTAACTATTTACTCCTTCCAACAGCTGCATTTGCCTTATTGGTGGGGTAAATTACCATGTACAGTCTTCTCTGTTGTGTCACTTCCTTCCTCACTGCCTCTGAAAACAGACCCTGAGGAGCAGAGAGGTTTTGAATGTCCAGCCCATATGGATGATTGCCTGCACTAGCCAACACCTCTTCCACAGAGACTCTCCTCTTCTATTGAGGGCACAGTGTAAGAGGACAGCTCATGTCCATACAAACAGTTTGATGGGTGAAGGTGTGGGTGTTAACGCCTTTGAAATGGGTCCCACTGTCTCTACTGACTTTGGGCAGCAGGTTTGTCCAGAGCCCAGGCAGCTCAGCTCCTTAAACAGACAAGGCTCTGCACAAGCCTGAGTTTCTGAACTTTGGGGTAAAACAGTAGGTTCAAGGGGGGAATATGTGGTAGGCATTTAGGGAAGGCTGTACCTTCCTAGTGCCTCAGCCAATGGGGGAAGGAAGAGGGCAACATGAGGCCGGGAGTTTAGGATCAAAGGCGCGGCGCCCTCCTAAACACCGAGGGAAAAACCCCACGGGCTTTCTCTCTGTGCCCCGCTGGACTCTCTCCCTTTACTAGAATAAAGTTGCAGGACTCCCCTCTCTCCTTTTTGGGCATAAACATCTGGCATTTGTGGATTTTCCTGACAAGTATGTCCAATCAAATCTGCTGTCATTATGAAGAGCTAATTGAGCAAATTATGTAAGCTTTTATACAATACAGCATTCCACAGAATAATTTTCTTTTTTAGTATAGGTAAACATTTAAAATTTTTAAATCTATTCTCCATATGCAAATCTGTCATTAGTTTGTTTCTTCCATTTTCTTCCTTGTTTTTGAGTTTAAATCATTCTGTAAGAAAAAAAACTGTTGGAGGCTTTTTCAAAGCTAGAGTAGTTCGATTTTATGGGAGGCTATTTTAGAAGTATACAAAGGAGGACCTGATCATTTAAAAGTGCAAAAAGCTGAGATTTAGACTTGCACTCTCAAAGTCCCCTATCAAACTACAAATCAGTTTAAACTATTGCTCAGACTGTCAAATATCTCTTCTCTGAACAGTTCATGTTGCAGAAACGGTCAGTCATCTTCTGCTGTGGATTTGCAAAATTTCCATTGTAATCTCACTATAAAAGGGAGCAGAGTTCAAACTCTTTGAAGCAACAACTAAAGAACCTCACAAAGAGCATCCCTCTGACCAACAGTGTTGCTTTTCTAAGTGCTGCTTCTCTGCAGTGCAAAATAGTTCAGAAAGAGCAGCAGCAATTGTGACATCTAAAAAGGTAATGCCTCCTGTCAGGTAAACAGTTTTAAAAAATTCATGCTGTTCAACGTGTTGAGTTGGGGTTTTGGTTTGGTTTGGGTTTTTTTTGACAGAGGAAAATTTCTTTGCTTTAAAGCATCTGATGATGTCTGCTCTCCTTTTGTTTTCTGACATCTGCTCTGACATTCCTGTACTTTGCCAATTGTGTGACAAAATCAGTTTCTGACAAAAGCAGAGGCATCCTTTAAGGAAATTCACTCTTTCCATCAAGAATAAAACCAAGCCTCTACAACTCCAGCTTGTAGTGGACTTTCACCATCACAGACTAAGAAGAGTGCCCTCAACTGAAGTTCTGATTTGGAGCTTTAAAAGCAGGCTTGTCTCTGCAACAAAAAATGGACATGCACAAATACTTAAAACGTATAGAATAAATGTACAGCAATGCTTTTTGTGTTTTACTTTCACACAAGCTTCTTATCATCATAGGACAAAACAGGGAATGCAGGTTGAAGCCCCCTGAAAACATCAGTGACAAGTATAAACAACAATTCCATTGCTGGTAATGAAAAAGACATGCAAAAAATGAGAAAAAACAAAACCAAATGTTTTCACTGGAGCAATGTCATAATTTTTTTTTGACAGCTTATGAGAAATGAGTCCAAATAGCAACTCAAATTGTGTTTTTATATGAGTTCTTTTTAATGATAAGGAGTAAATGGTAAAAAAAAAAAAGCAATTTAAATAGGTTCATATTCATTCATGTTGGATCACAGCCAAACTCAGCTGCAGACTTGGACTCCAAATATGCCAAAGTTTAGACATAGAAAAACCAACATAATTCATTCTAATTTTAACAAAATTATTTCTAATTCACCTTCCTGCCTTCTGCTGGGAGCTGACCGAAGAAATCCCAAAGTAGGCATCTGCTGAACCATCTATTTATACACTTGCACAGGAAGGGAAAATACTGAACTCTGCAATGTGCAACAGGACTGTGAGTCAGAACTGCAACTGGAGTCCCAATTCTGTGCTACTGGACCTTTAGCTATTTTAAATGTGCAGTCGTCACACTGAGCTGGCACGAGATTTTGCATTTGTACTCAAACACAACACTCTTTTCAGGAGCTGGGTAAGGAAGCAAAAGCTCTCCTGGAGCCTTGCTACTACTGCTTGGCTGTATTTCTTTTGTGGGTAGCTGAGGCAGGGATGTCTGGCCTTGCTGGGCAGGATCCTTGCACATCCCAGCCTTGTGCTGCTCCTCCCTGGCACTGCTCATGGGCTCCCAGGGCAGCCCCAGGGCTTTCCACCTGAGCTCTGATCCCAGGTCATCCCACACAGCATGCAGGGCCTAACAGGGTCTTGCCATAACAGCAAGGTGGCTCAGGAGTCTTCTTTCCATCCACTGCTATTTTCCCAGGGATTCACTTTCTCTCTGTGTAATGAGCAAGCAGAAAGGATGCAGCTGTTGCAAACAAGGCTGGCAAACCTTGTAGTCTAAATGACCACAGCACTGAGCTCTAGGATTGAAAGCCCCTCCACTGCTGCCTAGAACAGAGCATCTCAGCACCTCCTCTTCTGCTGTTGCTTAACAGCTTCCATGAAAGATTAAGTACCTCAGAGAGCAAACCAACTGCAGCAAGGATGGTAAAAACACATCCAGCAAGAACATTTCATGCCACTTCCCGCTCCCTCTTGGCATTGAGGCAACCGTATGCTCTGCGTTTTAAGAGGGAAAAAAAAAAACAAACCCAAATCAAAAACCCCAAGCACATTATTTTCACATCTGATTTGCATAACAGATGAATTGTTTCTAAACCAAATCACTTCAGTAAGCCCATTACCACCCACAGTAAGACATTGGGAGGACATACTCCACAACACAAAAGAGGTAAAACTCTTGCTTCTCAAAGATATAAGTAAGATATTCTTACTCCCTATGCTAGAGTAAGGGTAAAAGGGGCCTGAACAGTGAGTTGGGAGGCCAAAGCAACCACACATCTCATGGCATGGAGCAGACACCCATCTCTGTTTGCTGAGATCCTTTATCCATCCTGATATCCACCAGAATGGTGTCTAGCTGACAAGGATTGTCAAGAGGCAGGAAAGATGTGACAACCAGAATTGGTGCAGAGCACAGGACTTTATAGCCAGCACCTGCCTTCTGAGATACCTGGTGGGTACTAAAATGTGCTGTGCTTGTAAGGAGCTGGCACTGCTCAGGGTGCTGCACGAGCTGCAGGAGGATATAAACTGATACAAGTCAGCGTGAAAGCTCTGCTGATTTATGCTGCCTGAAAACTGGCCCCAAAGATTTTGTTACCCAGACAACCAGAAGGCAACTAATTCTTCCAGTACCACAGGAATTGGCAAGATTGAGCTGTTTACAAAGCCTGCTCTAGAACAACATTTTCCTTTTTTTTTTTTTTGTTTATAAATTATTTGGGCCCTTCCATAGTAAGCTGAATTATATCTGTGACGGTTTGCACAGATATAATTAATCTCATTAAGGAGGGGTCCAAACTTATTTTCTGATGAATTCTCCAGGCTTGCTAAGCAGAATAAGGCATTAGGTGCTCGAAGCAGGTTACAAACAACCCTGTGGTTAACGCACTATCAGCATAGGTCTGTATCAGATTCCTCAGTCTTTTTTCAGACAGACACAGCTCACGAGGTGCCTGTTCAAACCCACTGTGCAGCTGGAACATGCAGAGATGGGGGCCTAGAGCTCTGAAGTGCTGTGACACCATGGCCAAGGTGCTGTGACATCATGGTCACAACCCAGGCTGCCCCCAGGACAGGGGTTTCAGCCTGTTGCTTCTGCTGCAAGAAAGAGGGGGTTGCTCTCCTCTAACTGGCTTTGTTTACTGGCTTTGTAAAGGATGCCATGGCATTCCTGAAGCCCATAGCACACGTTGTCTTGAAAGGCTCAACCACGCATTCTTCCACAGAGGAAATCAGAGTAAATCACTTCAGCTGTGCTTCAGGAACTGGAATGGCCTTCCCTGAGCTCCCCTGAGTTCACAGAGAACTCACACCTGCAGACAGTGAAAGGAAGGACTGGGCTGGTTCACCCCTCATCATTGCCTGACCTTGTGCCCTTGTAAGAGTTTTGAGAGTTTTGGAAGGGAAATTCCCCATTTCAGCTACAAGGGACATAGTCCTGCTATCCTGGACAAAAGATGGGGAAAAAATATTTCTAAGTGAGTTCCTTCTTAGTCCCTTGCATGCTCATTTCTGTGGGAGAAAACAATTAGATCCTTGATATTTAGATCAGCAATCCATTTTCTCCCTCTTTCTCTCTCAGTTAAAAAATGCATTATAAGTATTTAAAAAAACCCTCCTCATAAGGTTAAGGAAAAACTAGAAAATTCAATAGTCAGAACAAAAAAAGAAATAGAATAATACAATAAATAAATTTGTTTGTGGGTCTAAGTGGAAAATGAGAATTTTTCAGCCTTCTAGTCCAGCAATAGATCTATCTGCTTTCTGTATTAATACAACAAAATTATGAAAAAAATAAAAATGGAGACGCAATTAGAGTAGCACAGTCCCTGCTGGAAAAACTGTTCCAAGCAGCACACAACCTTTGCTAGAGTATTTACACCTTGGAAAAGCAGCTTCACTGTGGAGAAGGCACGAACAATATGCAGCAGGAGAGACCTTTAGCCTCCTGGGGAAGGTCTGTGCTAATTATCTGGGGGAACAGGAGGCACAGCTTTCTTCATCTTCGTTGGGAAGAGGAAGTCGTGTTTGGTTTGGCCAATACACACCTCACTGAGGCTACTAGAATAAAAGTTGGGGCACCCTTGCAGTCCACCAGGAAATGTAGGGAAACCTTGAGGAGGCTTTTCGTGGCACCCCTCATGTGTGGGACTGCAGGAGATCAGTTTTCACTCCCTTGTGCCTGTGACACACAGCAGACAGCCAGGCCTAGGGAATGAGAGGGCTTCAGTGCTCTGCTGAGCCAGGTTAGTGCTGGTGCTTCATGTTCAGGTAGGGTGTTTTACTCAGAGACCCACATCACACCACATGAATATTAAATTCAAAACCCCATCACACGCCTTTGTAATGGAAAATTTCTTTTATTGCACAAGACTATAGGGGCTTGAGTAAAGGAAAGCCCAGTTAGTTATAAATAATTCACCCAAATAATGAAGCAATTTTAAGACCTGGAAGGAATGGTTTGTGTGCCATTCTTTCATGAAAAATGGTCTCTTTTTATCTTTCTCTGCAATTCAGATTGATTTTTTTTTAAGCAATGCCTATTTTCTGTCAAAATACCTCATAAAATTATTGAATGCCAAGTTTCCTTAGCGAATCAAAATGCTAATTTTTTTTAAGGAGTTGGCCCATATAAACACAATCTTTGGCTGACTTTCCCAAAAACCTTTGAAGAACCCATTTTGCTCTCTAGATCATCCACTTAAGGAATCAATGGGAAGCTGAGCAATGTATCCATGGCTCCTATCTCCAGCTTCCCACCAGTGGTATTGCTACACTGGGACACACAACAAGGTCTTAGTTACGTGCTGGGCTAGACAAACAAGAATTCACATGTAGCTGGAATGCCTTCACCTTGGTGGGACACAAGCTAAACTTGCCCCCAGCATCTTAAAATGTGGGTTCTGTAACACCAAAGCTCAGAGACTCCAACGCTTGCAACACCCTAAAGAAATGATATAAACATTTCAGAGAACAGAGACACGTTTTGGCCTTCAGACACTGTTCCTGCCATACAGCAGCTGCTGTGGAGCATCACAAAGCCTCTATTTGTACAGTGCCACCATCTCTGTCCTTGGCACGGGGGCAAAGTCAGGGCTAGAGGTGTGGCTGAGGCATTCTCTGCTCCAGAAACAGGAGCAGCTGGGTACAGCACCTGTGGGAGCACCCATGGGGGCTGCTCTAATTCAAACTGGCCCCTGAGCAGCTCAGAAGCCAAGGAACAGAAGCAGAGATGCCTCAAGCCACTGCTGTACTCTCTTCCTGAAGCTGCACCTTTGGAAGCACAGCAGAAAATAACAGCAGATTGTAAGAGGGCCAGGAATAAACCTGGGCAGAGCAGGCTCCTCATCCAACAGTGTCTTTTACCCAGACAGCAACAACTCTAAAATTGCACCCTGCTGCAGGTCATTGCTTGCTGTGTCACCTGAGAGGAAGAGGGAAATGTCTCAGCTTCTGCTCATGTTTATCCTGGCTCTAGTACTGACTAATGTCATTTCACTTCCACAGCATTGCTTTGGAATTACCCTCTGGAATCCAGGAGCAATCAGCCTCTCTTGGCACACAGAACTGATCAAAATTTGAGTTTTGATCTTGGGATCATCCCAGATGGAGCAATCAGGCTTGAGGCTTTTCCTAATCAGAGGAAGAGGGTTAAACAGGTAACAAGCAAAGAACTCTGCTGTGTCATACAAATAATGAATCTCACTCAAGAACAGTGCACTGATAGCAGACTGTGTCTGATGGATTACACTGGCTGTCAGAGAAACTGCTCTTCCCTAATAATACATGCTCTCAATGGGGAGAGCTGGGAATGGGGAAAGAGGGAGAGAGAGGGGAGCAAAAGGGAATTAAAAAAAGCAATTCAGCATTTATCCCACAGCACAGTGAACACACAGAAGCTGAAGCAGGAACCTGGGAAGTCTCTCATGATCCACACAAGCTGTAAGACAATCTCCTGGACGTTCAGCCCTGCAGGTGAAAGACTTTGCTTTTCTCCTCTCTGGGTTTGCTATTCTTATCTGCCACTGCTGACTGCCTCTGTCTGATGGCAGGGCACAAGTTCTAGCTGAGCAGACTAAATTTCTCATCTGGACTCACTCACTTCATATGTGGAAGTGGAAGGAATGGCATGGCCTCCAGATATGTCTCCAGATACAATTCAGGTTCGAGTCCATGGAATGTTCAGGATTCTATTTCAAACCACATCAGCTTGTCCTGTAAATTCAAAAGTGATTCTCTGGAGATACAGGTTTGCAGAGCCTTCTGTGATCCATAGCATCTCTGGGAAATGTGATGTATTCTTGGGCCTAATTACTGGCAGATTCAAGCACACAAATAGATCCCTGGTCTTCAAATAATTTTAAACAGAAGATCTTTGTTTATTGGCCAAAAGGATCTCAAAAACGGAGTCTGCAGTGGCTACAGCATGCAAATGAAAGCATTTCTCGTACCACCTCTCTTGCCCTTCAGTAGTGGCCACCCTGCCTCACCTTGCCAGCTACAAAAGAGAATGAAAACCTATTCCTGAGTTTTCAGATGTGGAAAGGCAGCATCCTCAAGCCCCCTGAGCTGGCTAGCACAGGGGACACCAAGCACATGCTGAGAGGGCATTAGTAAGTTCCCTGTTGAAACAGGAGTTTTCCCGAGCCCACCGCACACTGTGTCTGCACACCTGGCCTGGGACACCCATCTCACCTCAAGAATTTCTTAGCAAGTGATTTACAGGGTTTCCTCTGCCTCAGGGGAAGAGACTGAGCGCACAGGAGCTAACAGGTGAGAAATCAGCACTGAAGGGGTTTTCATGCAGCTGGTGCAGTCCTCAGTGAAAGGCAGCTTCTCCCACATGACATCATTTCTGTGGCTCCTCCCGTTGCTGCTAAGGTGAAGGTAGCCATACACCCCACCTTAAGTGGGTGGTACAAGTGCATCAAAGTCTTCCAAGTGCTGTGTAATCAAGCAAACCAGAAAAGCACAACAACAATTTGTTTAGGAAGCAGATTAATTTGTGTATTTATAAGAACAAATACAAATAAACAAAAATAAAGCCAACTTTTATGGTTTGGATTGGAGGGTAACTAGTCATTTTGTGAAGACAAGAAGGGAAAGACAGCTGTATTTTAGCCTAATTAATCAGAACTAATGAGCCCCTAAAACCTTGTTTCTCTCAATCAGCACACTATCAGCAGTGGCACTATAGTACCCTGTTCTCCATCAAAGAGCAGCCCAGGGGCCATCTAATGACACTCCAATGTGAGTGTCTCCGAGTTTTTCCATGAAGTAAAGCTTGCCTAAATTTCCAGACCAGATGGTGGAACTGTGAGACAAACTGTCAGATGGCTCTGAAGTGTTTAATACAATTAAGGATATGCAATCTGGAAATGCCCTGGGCTCAGATAATTTGTCCACAGATTTCTGTAAAGCTTTCAGAAACAAATCCACACAGTCTCCTTCTGAACAAGCTTAATGATTTTTTAGCCAACAGCAAGGGAATCAGGGATCACAGGAAGCAAACAGAACCCCTTGCTGGTGCCTTCTCACCCCTGTAATGGGCAGGGCAGCAAAGGAACAGAACATCATCTCAGGAAGAACTTCACTGAAGGAGTTTTTAGCGTTTGAATGCATTGCCCAAGGTGGTGATGGAGTTACCATCCCTGGAGATGTTCAAGAAACAGCTGGATGTGGCACTTTGTGCTGTGATCTAATTGACAAGGTGGTGATTTGTCAAAGGTTGGACTTGATGATCTTAGAAGCCTTTTCCAACCTAAATGATTCTGTGATCAACAGTTGACAAACGTCATGAAAAAGAATCAGTTTCTCAATAGCAAACATTTTGTGCTCATAGTGCTTTTCATCCAAGCAAAGGAAACATTAATTCTCTCTACGCCCCTCAAAGACTTGCAATTACACCACCTGCACAGACAGGGAAACTGAGGCACATTGCTTCACAGCTCATCTCCGTCCAGCAGACCAGTGGGAGAACAGCAGATTCTGGACCTGCATTCTCTTTGTTCACCCTGTCCTCCCTTTCTTTGCTTCCCATCTGCCCCAGCATCAGCCCAAGGAAGCAGCTCTCAAAGCCCTAACATTTCCACAAGCTCAGGGAGACAGCTTGCCTTTGACACCAAGCAAGACAGGGGACACCCACGGAATGGGAAAAGCCCACGCCTCCCACTCCAGAGCAGCAGAGCTGAGTGGAGAGTGACTGTGAGCAGAATCACAAACACGTGGCCCCAGCTACCCTCTGTCAATTGTTTCACCAACACACGTATCCCAGTACCAGGAACAAAGCAAGAAACATCCCACATGTGACATTTCTCACTGAAATATTTTGTCTACTCTGGAGGAAAGGGAGAGAGCTACTACCTAAAACATACACTCACAGGTGGAGGAAGAAAGGAAAAGCTTGGAGGAGAGGCTGAGCTGCTGTAGCACAAAAAGCAAAAGATTAATGTCCATAGCAGAGTTCAAGATCTCCCACTCCCAGGTGTGCTTTGTGATCTGTTAAAGGGCAACAGGGAGATGATCACAGCACCATTGTGGGTGATGTAAATCGCAGAATCACAGAACTGTTAGTGTTGGAAGGCAGCTCTGGAGATCATCTTGTCCAACCCCCCTGCCAAGGCATGGTTACCTCATGTCAAATCCACTCTAGGCAGGAATTTGTCCTCTTTGATCTCCAAACAAAAATACATGAAGGGCTTGAGAGAGCTTAAAGTAACTTGAGGTACACTGTAAATAAGGCACATTACCTGTGTTTCCAAAACAAGCAGAGAAAACCCAAGATATTCAGTTTAAAGAAATTTGTGTTAGATCTGGAAAAAACCTACATAGAGTTACATGGCTAGAACTAAAACCTGTGAGTGCCCAGAGCCATGAGATCTTGATCCATGACTACTTTAAGCCAACATAACCACCAGCTGCTGCCAAAGAAGAACTTTCCCACTTCACACTCCTGTCACTCCTTCCCATTCACACCAGCACTGGGATCTGCATCAAGCTGTATTGGTTTATGAATACCAGCAAGACTGAAGAAGCAGAGGCGGGAGTAAAACTCTGGAAGTAATTGTGGCATTGTCATCTCAAATTAAATTCATCTGCCTTTAAAAGATACGTGTGACCTCTTTTCCTACCCCTCCCACTAACCTTGCAGCCCATGTCTAACTCTTTCTGCCAAAATGGTGTGTGCCTCCTCTCTGGGCTGAGCTTCACAGCTCATAAAATTTCCTTTGGACCCTGCAGCTCATGGAAAAGGTGGCTGTGCAGCCACACAAATCTCATACCTCCCACTGCTCAGCAGCCAGATGGGAAAACGTGTCACTGCACAGCTGAGAAATGTATTGAGAACTATATTTCTTGTACATGCTCAGATGAACAAATAAAGGCCTTACAGGTAATCTTCAGCTCCTGCTCCACCAATTCCTGGGTGTTTGTTTTCACACATTTCTTTTCTGGTTAGGGCATTTGATTGTGATATATTTATGCATACAGGGAACATCTTTTTCCACTGTGCAAGATTCCTTATGTAGCTATTCCTGGTTAAATGGCCACACACTACACTTGACAGCACACATAAAAAAAGCCAGTGAAAACCTGCTACTACATATTTGAGTATGTATAATAAATGGAAATTGTGCCTGCAAAAGCAGAGCAGGGAACCTGATGCTAGAGTACAATCAAAGAGCAAACAGGCTGCAAGAAGGCATTTCAGGCTGGAAGACCCCATCTACCTAACATGCCAGAAGATGATAACTCAGCCAGTAAGTGTATCTTTAATAAAAGGAGGAACAAACCCAAAACCTGCAAATGCCAGTCCAAGGCACTTACAACCTCTAAAACCAGGTGGTTGTGGCATACCAAAACTAAAAAGATCACGTGCATTCCTACCTTAAATAATCTTGGTTTATATTTCTCTCAGAAAGCTGGGAGGGTAACACACAACTTTGAGTTTTTGGGATGTCAGGCTTGCTGCTGAATGCAAGACAAGTGCATAGGGATGAAACAGGAGCAATTAATTACCCCTCCCCCTGCTGCAGGTGAGCCCAGTCAATCAGGAGCTAGCTGGGAATCTCTCCTGCTGCAAACACGTTACAAGATGCCTCATCCAAAGAGTGGGGGGATCGTGAGCTCCTGCCCCTGCCTACAGCTCAGATTCACCACATCACCTGAGCTGGCAGGTGCAGCACCAGACACAAGAGCTGCAGGAGCATTTGCCATCCCGATTTGGAGCATTGCTGTTCCCAGAAGCCTTTTCCATGCTTCTCCTTGAATCATTGGTGCACTCAGCTGACAGCTTAAGGGGGTGAGAAGGGACCTGCTCTGACCTCACAGATGAGCACGTGATTCCATTCTTTAGGGCTGTCATGCAGTGTAAATTCACAGCTTTCATGCAGGCTATTCGTAAATGAGTCCAGTACATGTCGTGAGCTTCTTCAGTGTTGCATGGGCAGTTGCACAAAGCTTGGCAGTGCTTGAGACACATTCTCTAATTTCCCCAATACATATTTATCATCTTCTCACATGGCCTGTCTCACACATGGCTCATGAGTTCCCTGTGCTCCACCTGTTAATATCTCACCCTGCATGTGATGTCTGTCACAAAATCTTCTGCACAGCTCCAGGTTCACCCTCAAACTGATACACTTCCTCTCTCTCCAAGCTCATGAAAAACACCTTCCCTAGGCAGTTTATTCATATAAATTATTGTCTACAGATGCTTTGATAAACAGCCTGCATTACCAGAAGGATGCTATCTATTAAATAGTGTAACTGGTAATTCTGAGATCAGGTCTCCTGGTACACTTCCATAATGTTTTCCTACTGCTATTATCCAGCAGAACTCCTGATGAAAGTCAGATAACAAAGATAAATAGTGAAAGGCAAATAAAGTCTTTATGCACTGTGCCATGGTCTTTGTTTCAGAGACAGATGACAGCCTAAAAAGTGGTGGGCTTCATCTGTATGTGACCCAGTGGGTCAGTGATGCTGTACATCATCAGCTGCCTGGCCCTGGCACAGAAAGGCAGGTGGGATTGCACCCAGGAAGGATTGGGTGGATGGCAGTGTGGGGCTTGGCAAATCACTTCATCCTGCTCTAAATCTGCAACGTGGGACATTCTGCCTGACCAAGACATCTCCCTTATTTGTTTTTGGACAAATTATCAAATGTGCAGTTTTATATATGCCAAATATATAAACTGCCTGACAGTTTCAGACAATGGCCTTTTCCTGCACAAGGGCAATTTCAACCTCAGTGGGTAATTCAAATCTCATAATTTCATTGGACAATTGCAGATTAGAGCTCTGAAAAGCTCTCACTTTCTTTTCCCTGTTCCTAAGGCGAAAATGAAAACCAGAGGGGAGCACTTGATGAAGATTTTGCTGATGGGATCACCTACAGCTTTCTTTATTGCCACTGATCACAGCTTATAAATTCAGACATAAAGAATTATTTTCATTAAATAGCATCCCACAAACAGAATGATTTTTCTATCCAGAAGCAGCTATGACAGACAAAAACCATGTTAAGCATAATTAGTTTGAAATGTAAGCACCTCAAAAGAATGTCCAGTTTTGAAATACATGGCTCAAATTGTCATTTAAAATCATTGGTTTGGATTGTTAGAGGCTCAGGCTGTCATCTAGCATAGATCAGCATGGTGTGAGGCAGGATCTGGGCTTTACACCATGTACCATGGGTACACAACTCGCTCCTAGAAGTAAGAAACTCCATGGCCTTCACTTCTCCTCTGACCTGATGCAGCCATCAGCTCTCACACTCTTTTTGTTCTCCACTGGATCAGGCCCTATAGTCCTGAAGCTGAAAAATGTGTGAGTGAAACATGATCAGATTGATGGACTGTTGGGATTTCTTCAGAATTTTTGGCAATTGGTCAGCACTCCCCAGGGTACTGGACAAGAAAACTACATGTTCTGCTTACATCTCCACTCTGTAGCTAGCATGACATCAGCTCCCTTTAATCCATTAGCAAGCCTGTCAACAGTGCAGGTGCTAGACAGTTATAGCCAGTGCACCAGTATTTAATAGAAATTAAAATTTATCACCCTTCCCACTAGCACCACCTCACTTAGAAATAAAATTTTACAATGCCAATTGCATGAGCATCACTAAAAATGTCTCCTTCCTGACCTTGAGATTTTGTCACAACACAGCAAAACAAACCTCTGAGAAAAGTTAGGAATAATTAACATGTATTTCTGGGGAGAGGGTCTCCATGAATAATGCACATAAAGCACAGACACACCCTCTCCACTAATACCAGCTTAATCCTTAATGAATTCTTTGGTTGCAGCAGAACTCCTCTGTATTTTTAATAAAGGTTTATTTTTATTGCAGCATGTTCTCCAGCCTCCAGACCACATCCAGGACACTAAAAACACACCAGAGTAGCCTTGACAAACGTGTTCTGTGAGATGGTCCCTGCCTGCCCCGAGGCATGACTGAGCTAAATAGTGTGGAAGGGCAGCATTACTCTCACATTAATTCTGAGCAATGAGGGTCCGACTTCTCCTACTTATTTTAATGGAAATTACGTATGAAATTATTCATTTGGGGTCATGTAGAAAGCCAGTGGCAGAAGCAGAATCGGAAGCCAGAATTAATTCCCAGCTCATTTTTCTAATATCCCTTTCCTTTACAGTCATCTTTTGAGATTCATATTATAGCTACACTGAGGTGCCCAGGCAGGTGTGTAAAGTCAAACCCAGAGCAAACAGTCATGGAAAACAAGAGCAAATAAGAGTTCAAGGGGAGGAGTGCAGCTGGAGGTGTGCTGGGAGGTGGGCAGTGTGAGGAAGGCAAAAATGAGCTGCAAGTTGTGAGGAAGGAAAAATGAGCTTTCAGACAGGGAGTGAGTGACTTCCATGAGCTGTTTCAGCACAAGGGACACATCCAGGACAGAAATTCCAGCAAGTATAGGTGTATATCTTTTTTAAAAACATATGTATATTTTTTAAAAAAAATTTTGACTCTCATTGAGTCTTTTTTAAAAGTATATCTTTTTTAACAACAAAAAACTGTTTCGGTGGTTTTTTTTTTGGTTTTTTTTTTGTTTTGTTTTGTTTTGTTTTGTTTTGTTTTNTTTTTTTTTTTTTTTTTTTTTTTTTTTTTTTTTGTGGGTTTGCTTTGGTTTATGTTGTGTGTCCCCCTTACCTTTTAATTTTTTTTTTCCTCCTGAATTCAGTAATGCATAGAAAGTAATTAAGCACCCTTGCAAAGAGGCACAGGACTTGGAGATGCAGGACGTTGGTTTCATTGGCTGTTATTAACTCTTTTCTGGGTGACCTGGGCCAAATGATTTTTTGGGATGTGTGTCCTATCTTGCTTATGGGGATGGCAACATGACTTAGATTTCTGGAGTAGGTTGAACACTGGTATTTGGGACATACTGCACTACTGATGAGTGAGTTCTTTCCTCACAGACTTTAATTCTCTTAGATTTCAACTATCCATATTTTTAGTGGCCAAGAGGCTGTCTGAGAGGCATTATGATGCTGATTTGGACCACTTGACAAATCACAGTGTTTGGGTTTTCTGTTAATAAGGGAGAAAAAAATGTAGGTCTGTCAGCTGATTGTGGTGCTTAGATAATCTCTTCCTTTGCTGTTCGTCAGGGCAGTGTTATAATTAGCCTTTCTCATTTTTCTTGTTTAATTCATCCCTCTCTGCATGCATCTTATCATGCACTGAAAGCAAGCTGAAACATTAATTAATTTGAGCCATTTCAAAGAGCTGAAGGACTCCTTTAACTGTCTTTTCCCTTTGAATTCTGAGGCCAAGCAGACAGTACCCACTTGCTGCCTTCATGTGAGAGCGGTCTCTGGCAAAATTCTTCACCTCAAGTGAACTTGCAGACATCTAATTTCTTGACTGGCACCTGCCATTTAGTACCTAAATTCTCCATCTAGAAATGCAGAAGAATTCACTATGTATCCTTAATTGTGTATGGATTAGCATACGTGTCTCTGGATTCTACTTAGACTCCCTTAACATGCTTTATAATTCATATATGGATACATATATGATTTTAAAAACAATAGTGTTTTTAAAATAGTGTTTTTAAAAACAATAGTGTTTTAAAAACAGTAGTGTTTTTTGAAAAACAGCCATGAACCCCCTATATAGTGTATTTTATTGTAATTTCTTTATTTGGCACTGAGTACCTTCTTAGAAGTATTTTTATGGACATGCAAAGAGTACCTGCTGTTCCTTTCAAGATTGGTTTTTAATCCTGCCTGCATTATGGATAAAATCCTTGTTTCAGTCAGGAAAGCATCCTGCTGCAGATGTTGGCCTCTGTGCCAAATACTAGTTTAGAAGCATTCAATGCTGTATGGGAAACAGAGGTGTAATATGATTTTTCAAACCAAGGCAAAATTTACAGTCTGTAATCTGACACATTGAGGTAGAAAGTGGGCTGGGTCATCAGGACTTAATGAAAACCTAAAAATGAGGAGGGGAAACTTTGAGAGACATTCAAATACATAGCAGAAAATCCAGATACCAATTCTTCTGTCTTTCCTTTCAGATCTGAAGGCACACTCCAGCTCACTTGGCCTTCACCTGGTCTAAAACAACTGTACTCACAGCTGGCTATCAAAGCTATGCCAGACCCAGTGTAACCTTTCCTTCTGTTTTCACACCATCGTAAAGAGCTGCAAGGTAGAGGACACTGGACACTCTCCCCATGTTAATATTAATTTGCTTGTCCACTTCTGTTTTAATCTGTGGCCAGTTTTTCATGGCTGTTCTATCCAACTCGACAAGCGCTGACATTCTTCTCCCATTCTTCAGACAATGCTGTGAATGGATTTATGTAACTGTCTCTCCTGCTCTGTGTCTTTTTTTATGGATTGATGGATGGGTCAATTTTCAGAGTAATGGGATCCACAGTGATGCTGCTTTTAGTTGCCATTTTTTTTCAGGTCTCCCTGACAAAATGCAGGTGGGTGTTTTGTAGTCAAAAGGGTCTGGAAATTCTGCTGACTGATCGCTTTTAAACAATTTGATTGTTGCTGAATTCTCTGAGACTCCAGTGAAGGTAAAAGCAATGGAGAGTGTATTGTTATTGGATTAGCTTTGTGTTTAGCATGGCTTGCGTCACACTGGACTGCTTTTCAAGTATGGCCATCTGAAAAATACTCCAGGAAATTTCTGATTCCTCCTTCTGCGCTCTGGGAAGTGAATAAAGGTCAACCTCACGTGCCTTGTGCCACTGCTCAGTGCTACCCATGGGCTTGTAGTCTGGAAGAGTTTTGGACCCAAGTGTCAAAACCATCATCTCTGCAGAAATTTACAGGCTCACTGGGAATTTTTCCTTGTTCTGATAATTCTCATGGCTGATAGCAGAACTGTTCACTGAGCCCTGCACTGCAAGGATAAGGTGTCCTGTGTGTTTGGGAGTACATAAAGTGTTCAGCCAGGGACTTCCCAGTGTGGCAGGCAACATATAATCCACAATGAAACCACCCTCCCAGCCTGTTTTGTTCCTCTTCAGTTATTTCGTACTGTCAGAATGAAATGTGGTGTCCTAAAGTGGATCTAACACTGGAAATGAGACTGGAACACCACTGAATGATCTCCCTTGATTCATACATTGCACTCTCATTAATGCAATCTGAGGCAGCACTTGCATTTGCTGGACAGGTTTGCTGAAGATGGATATTTACAGACCCTACTTGCAGTACTCCTCCTTTGGTGTTGCAATAAAATAAAATGCAATTACTTTAGCAGTCCCTGTAGCCTGAAGAAGTCATTAAATGTTAACCAAAATAGTTTCTCTGCTGTCTTTAATACAGATCTGGAATACAATGCTGGGGAGGAATGCTGTTTTTTTCTTCAGAGCTGTGGTTATGCCTAAATAAAAGCACTAGATTTGAGATCCTTAAATTCGTGTACCAGAGTCAGTTTGAAGTTTAAAGGATGGAACAGATACCTTTTTTGATGGGAAGAAACAGCAAATGCTTGGTCCTGAAAGTGTTGCTGAACCCTGGGAAAGGCTTGTACATGAACATAGAGTTGAAATTTGCAGCTCAACCCTTCTTTATTCTGTACAGAGCTTCCTTACTCATCTGATGGCCAGCTTCTCAAAAATGTTCATCATTTGCTTTTGTACAGGCCTTCATTTGGAACTGTGGATGTGCAGTAAAGAGCTTGACTGAGTCATTTGGGAAGCCAAATTTAAGTCCTTTAATCTTATATTCCGAAGTTTGCCTCACCCTTCTCCTCTGAGCTCTTTGTCAGCTGTTCAAAGTCAGGGAGATCTTTGTGGATGTGAGTGAAAAGTCTGGATTCTGAAACACCTATGCAAGCTGTACAGTTTAATCTGTTCATCAAGAACTCCAAATTTGACTTGCCTTATTTTTTTGGGACTTTTTATTTAAAAAACTGGTGTAATTTTTCCCTTCACAGCACCCCATATAAGGAGAAACTCAACTCATAAATAAGAAGGGTGAAATGCCAATGTACCAGTGCAAAACAAAACCCAAAGGGCCGTGTCTGTGCTTCGTGAAAGTAGCTGATGCCTTGCAAGTGTGGATCCCAGCCCTGCACTTCTTTGGCATTCAACACCTGCCACTGTACTCTGGGAATGATCATTCTGCACTTTCAGATGCAGGAAACCTTTCAGGCTGCCTCTGGTAGCACCAATCGAGTGATAAATATTCCATGCTGAAAATACTGTAGGTGCTTCTCATTCACCTTGCTTGCAGGAAGCAGAGGGGATGGTTAGTGCAGGTCTGGCATCTCTGTCTCCTTCTCATCAGCACCTTGTAGTTTTTAATAGCTGCCAAAATAGTAAAAAGGTGAAAAGCTTGGTCAGAAAGAGTGAAATAGATAGGGTTGAGAGGCTGACAGAGGAATCCTCTATACAACCTTTAAATTAATCAATCAAAGTGGCCATAAAACAACAGTAGGAGCAAGCCCTGCTTCTAACTTACTCATGACCTGACCCATTGGTATTAATTCTCTGCTTGCAGCTGCAGCACATGGCTGAGCAGTTGTGTTGTTTCCACAGGTGCAGCCAGGCTGTTCTTTTACCACACCAAACTGCCTGGCAGGGCTTCCAGCCTAATCATGGCAAGGCAAGCTGCAGTACCTGCTACCAGGCACCTGGAGAAGGGCTCATAAGCTAAAAGCTTGCAGTCAGTGAAGGAAAAAGCAATTCTGAGCAAGGATCATTTGCTTTGTTCCTATTGACTTTGTTGTCTTCAGTCCTGATGGATTTTTAAATTCTGCATGGCTTTTTCTGCTCTCACTGATTCTGGTATCTTCCTTTAATTAAAGAGAAAGGACAAACAAACTTCTCAGTGGTTGCCTGCTTTCATTTATTGCACTGTCCTTGCCAGGACTTGCAGGTGTGCTGCTCTTACCCTGGGCTGAGAGGGAAACTTTCTGTGCAAAAGGGGACTGTGGACTCAGGTGAATCCTGCCTCTGCCACTACTGCAGAAGGACAGAGCTGGAAACACGTTCAGCATGTGTGGAACTCAAGGTAAGGAAGTGTACTGAAGTAGTTTTTGAATATGCTCCAGTTTGTTTTCTTAGTGTGTTGCTGTGGAGGTATTACCTGAGACACTTCTCTCCTAGAGTCACAGTCTGGTTTCAGGACTGGGATCCCCTTTCTTCTTTTCTCCTTCCTCCTTTCTCTTCCTCTCCCCCTTTCCCCTCCGCTTCCTCTTCACTTCCCCTCCCTGTACAAGTAATCATCAGTTTATTACTATGATGTGTAATAACTATGCTCTGAAAAATGGAAAAAAAAATGTGAAAAATACCAAAATTCCTGGGAACTGCTAAAAAGAAGTTAACAATTGAAACTACAAATCTAACATTAAATTATTAAGGTTTATTCCGAAAACAAAAATTGTCTGTATAAACTATTTCCAAACGGTGAGTTCTTCATCTATCACACTGAGCAGTGAAACCATTTGAGGGGCTCAGAATGTGCAAGGTAGGAAACAGCTCCTCTGGAGCAAAGTAATCCTCTAGTACTGCTGCAGTCACCCACAGGGATGGAGGAGAGGTCACCCCATCATCCACTTTTTCAAATGGTCTAGAATAGATGTGTGAGCAGGTTCAAATTCTTCACAACCCTCTGCAAAACTTGAGAAATAATTTGTGTTAAGGTGCTGATTTGTCCTTTTTCCACCTGACTGGCAGCTGATCACACAAAAAAATACAGCAACTTTTCACAGTCCAGGACATGGGTAGCCATGACCATGAAAAGATCCATAAAGGAGTTTTGCAATATATCATTCACCTGTTGGATTTATTTTGCAGCCTCATGAGAGGTTTTGCCTGAAGCATAGAGTTCAGTGGGTGATAAACTCCCAGCATTTTAATTGGAGCTGGATAAAGCACACTTGGTGTAAGACTCAGGATGCTGCTCCTCCCGAGATGTAGTTCCTGCCCAAAGCTAAAGTTTGTATGTATTCTCCCTAGTATATAACTGGAAAGAACTCTGTAGAAATTTTTTTCCCTTCCTCACACCCTTTTTGTATCTAAGTTTCTGTGTGCCAGCTACTGTGGCAGGGACAAGAACATGCTGAGAAAAGATCTCAGCATGGTCAGCTTTGCATGTTGAGGTTTATTTAACAGCTGGGGTTGCCTTATACTGTTAGTCATGGACATGAAGAGTGAAAGGAGGCTGCCCTTCCAGAACCCTATGGAGTATAAGACTTGGAATATAATATCCTTTCTCTAGAAGTGTGAGAGTGATCCCCTGCTCAAAGCGGGGATTGGCATGGGTACAGTCAGAGCCCAGAGTACACAGGCCAGTTCAGAGAATGGATTTTCTCTCTGTTTCACTCCTGTGTTGTGTGGACAGCACTGAGTGTTCCCCTTGCTGCCTGCTCAGAACATTTCTAATCCAGATACTTCTTTTGAACTCCAGTATTTTCGCTCTGGAAACCTCCTGGGGTCAGGATGTTGAAATCATTGACTGAACTAAAAAGTATATACGTTTATAATATTACATGCCTGAAAAAAAGCCAGTGAAAAGCACTTGGCAGATCACACACCCAAGACTGAAACCTGCAGCTTCTTGTTTCTTGTCAGCATTTCCCAAAGTGTGGTGGTGCAAGAAGTACTTGGAGCATGAACCTAAAACCATGCAACCTAAACCAGTGTGGCTAGCACTTGAATGATGATGACCATGAACAGCAGAGCTCATCTGATCCACAGCAGGTAGAGGAGTAGGTAAACCACACAGGCAACACTCCTGAGAGCCCTGAATTTCCCTGGGTTTGATTTTGAAGTCAGGCTATGGGCACATCTATGAAAAGACTGATAAAAAATGCAGGATATTAAGTAGATACTGAAGCTTTCTGCTGTGGATCCTATAAATGAGCTTAAAAGAGGCATCCAAATTGTCTGAAGTAAGAATTCCCAGTGGTCCTGCTCAGTGTGACTCCTGCATGGCCACGTTTACTTGGTGGAGTGCTCTGGATCCGTGGTGCATTCTCACACCTGCTCACGTGTTATTATCTTCTATAAAAAGGGAGAAAAGAGGAGTGTTTCAAACATGGCTTTTAAATGTCTCAGAGGATTTAGTGATAAAGATGTGCTAAACCCCAAAAAGGTGTTATTTCAGCACTGGTCTAAGCTGGTCTGAGACCACAGTGTTCCTGAAAAGGGCGGTTTAGGTCTTTGTAAAACATTATTGGGGATTCCTAGATCTTCCTTGGATTGGAAGGGAAGACTGCTGGACTTATGTTGTGGGTGGATGTGATGCTGTATTTTGACAGTTCTACCTTTCCTGGAACCCTTTATTTGGAAATATGTTCCACTTGTTTCCCTGACAATCAGGTTCCTAGTGATGCCTAACTGTACAAAAGAAAAGGGTGGTGGTGTGGGAACAGACACAGAGACCTGAGATTTTGAGAAAAAGAAGGCAATCTTTGCTCAAAATCGAAATACTCTAGTCTCTCTTTTCTGCAGCAGCCTTTGCTAGTGAAGATTATCCAGCATCTAGAGAATCTCTGCTAGGGCAGAAGAGATCAAAAACCCCCAAAATAGCAGAGAACAAATCTATGAACACTCTTCTTAGAGGAGGAGAACAAAATTAGAGTGTCCTTTTGAATCCAACTAGATTTTCACCTAAACAGAAAAACCTTTCCCACATAGAACCTTCAGGGAGTTAGTTAAAAATCTGCTAAGATAAAATATATACCTCATCTCACTCTCCTCAAAAAGCCTTATTATGTTCATTCCCATTAACTCTCCTCAGGGTATTTTGTATGTCTGCAGAACATATTATGGCCATTTGGTTCTGAATGGTTTTGCAGGACTGTCACTGAATTTAAGTCAGAAAATGTCTAAAACTGTGAACAACGTTTCAAAAATTATAACAAGACCGTTTCAGTAATATAAGCCAGCTCATAGAAATGTCTCACTGATTCCCTGTCAGCCCAGGCACAGTCAGAGCTTGAAGGAGAAGGTAAGACATATTTTATTTGATGTATTCTGATAGAGCCCCATCCACGTGAACCTCTGCCAACATTTTCACTTTAATTTTGCATTGCAGAACCCTTCTGAAAGTTGCCTCACTGCTGCTCAGTCATTAATTTCTTTCCAATAGCAGTCCTTTCACACTCAAAGAGAGAGTTGGAAAACCGGAACTGACTCTGCTCTGTGCATCATTTTCATGTTATTTGGTCTTGAAAATCTGTGTGGCATCTCTGTGTAAGTTCAGCTTCCTCATAGGTAAAGGCTTTTTTCATATTCCTGAGGAAGCAGAACGAGTGATTCTTCCACCAAGGAAGTTCTAGAGGGTGAGGTAAAACTTCTTGATGGATACCTGCAGTGGAAGAGTTAAAAGGCTTTGTGCTTATTGGCTCAGATGGCTTTTATATCTAAGTAGAAATCCTTTCAGTTTGAAGTCCAGTTCCCTTGCAAAGCTGAACATTTTATCCATGAATTTCCTACTGGACAAAGGAATGGTGAGCTCCTGTTTCTCAGGGAAATGAGCGGCTGGATTCATTATCATCAGCTCTGTACAAAATGGTTTGCCAGACATTTCAAGCATGAGGTAAAATCCCTCCTGGGCCTGTGCTGCAGCCCTCACAGTGGGGGAAGATGAGCTCTTGAAAACAATTCAATTTTTATTCATTAAGGTGTATAAAAATAGGACATTTGATCCATCCCAAAGCCAAGAGCCTGTGTACTGTGTCACCCAGCAGGAGTTCAGGACAAAAGGGCAGAGATGCAAGGCAGCAGAGCCACACAGCTTCAGAGCAAGGGTCACCTGCCCAGGAGCCTCTGCCAGCAGCACCCACTGGCAGATGGCTGAAGCACAGGCAAATGTGGGATTTTCTGCTGACTTTTTTATTCTTTCACATCAATTTTCTCTTCAGTACATCTCTCAAAGGAAGTGTCTGGTATTTTCTTGGACCCCTCTAAACTATTTGCAGCAATAGCATTCCTTGGGAAGGCTTTCCCCACACTGACCACCTGCTGCATTAAGAACCATCTCCTTAAGCTCACCTTGAGCCTGGCCTCCCTCTCCTTCCATTTTTGTGGCCTTACTTCTGGTATTAAAAGAGATGGTGGGTAATTGATGCCTGTCTGTCTGATCCTGGCCACTTCTGATTAGTGGATCAGTGTCCTACTTCCACTAAAATAACCCCTTTCCAAATCAAAGGGAACACAGGAAAATCCTTCCATGTGTGGAAGCTGCTCTGTAGCTGAGGTCATTGCAGTTGCCTTTCTCTGAATGTTTTTGGTTGTAATCCAGCCTTCCTCAGATGAAGGAACAAGAACCACAGGCTGTATTGAAGATGTGGAAGAGACATAGGTTCATGCAATCACATAATTAGGTTTTCTGTGTTGATAATTTGTTCTTGATAATATGTACTTTATTTTCTTGTTTTATTTTTGCTATTTTGACTCTCATTGAGTTGATGCTTGAATGGAACTAAAACTAGGATATGCTAAAATCCTGTTCCTGGATGATAACTGTCAGGTTTGAGTCCATTGCTTCCTATGTGAAGTTAAGACTTCACATAAAAAAATACTTTTTTTTCCCATGTGCATCATTACCTGAATTGTCATTCTTTCTCATATTGCCCTATCACCAAATCTTGCATGGCCCCTTAACAATTCTTCCTAGTCTGCCCTCAATCTTTCAGTCTTGAGTAATTTTTTATCAGCAGAAAACTTTCTCACCTTTTACCATTTATTTTTGAGTGAATTGAATCTCAGCACAGTTCCCTGAGGAAATAGCTGATGATCTTGCTCCATTGTGAATGCTTACCCTTTGTTTTTTGTCTTTTAACCAGTTATTTTTCTTTGAAAGGACTCCATAGCCTTTTACTCCATAGCCATGCAACATTTGCATAGCTATGATTAAAAAGAGAAAAATCAGAATAAATCATCACCAAAAGCAAAATTTCTGCAGATCAAAAAAACTCCAAGCAGAGCTAAGCTGAGCCCAAACAATAAATGCAGTGGCACAGCAGCTGTAATCAATGACCTCCCAACAGAATAATTGAAATCCACACAGCCTGATCTCAGGATGTGATTTGTCATCCAGTACTCCACACATCCACTGGGCCATGGAATAAACTGCCAGGCATCTGTAAAGGGGCACAACTACTCCTCCTGCAGAGGAGAGAAATATATGGGGGTTGTTGAGCACTTTTTTGGGGAGGAGGTTTGCATAGTTTGTTTTTGTGTTTGTTTTTGGGGTTTTTTTTCGGTGTGTGTGTTGTTTTGGGTTTTTTTGGTGGTTTTTTTGGTGGGTTTTCTAGGTAATTTTGTTGGGGCTTTTTTGCAGTGAGGGCAGAATTTGTTATGGTTTTTTAAAATTTTTCTGAAACCATCTCTCTGCTTCAGATCTCTCAGTACCATCCTAAAGGAAAAAGCCAAAGCTGGATCCTGATTCTGAAACACAAAATTTCTGCTGCCTCCTGTTTTTTCTAGCCCAGGGGTATTTCTTAATTGCCTTCTGTCTCTTCCAGCAGCCTGTTCCCTTGCTACATCCTGTTTTCTCTACCTGTTCTAGCAGCCATTCTTTCCACACTGATCAGGGAGGCTTATGAACCCAAATGTTTCAGTCATCTACACAGTGTCACCCACAGAGTTTAAATTAATTTGATGAGAAGTTTAGTAATTTAATTTGGCATTGGGTCTGGCTATAAGCCTTAGAATCTAGTAGGCAGCTAAGATCTAGTGGGTTTTCTATCATGAAGGAGATAAAAGCTGGATAGACTTCCAGTTTTCTCAACCAGTAAAGCTATGTTCTATTGTCCAGGAAAAAATGGTTTGTGTTGAATTCCTGCAAAGTGTTTGAATAGCTGCAAATCCTATAGAAATCATCAAGCAGAAGGATGCTGAAGATGATGTAAAATAAGGACCTGTGCTAAATATGCTGGTGTTGTGATAAAAGCCCAAAGCAGAGTGGTGGGGTGAACTGGAGTAGTGGCCACAGTCTGCAGTGAAGGGCTGGGGAGGGTCTGGGGGAGCTTTTTACACTCCTGATGTGGAAGAAGAGTGTGATTCCTGTGCACAGACCTTTAGAGTAACTGTGCCTAGACCATACATTGCTTGCAGTTTGTTGGCTGCCCAAGTAAACGTGGAGATTTGAGCCTGACAAAGTGTGTTTTCCAAGCTTTAGCAGATGGTAGACCAAGGCTGTTCCCTCCCTGTTTAACTGCTTCCCAGTAAAACTCAGTCTGGCTCTATTCAGCAGAGCTGTGCCGTGTTCTTGCAGGTCTCTTGCTCAGGAGCTGAGGTGGGTGGAGCAGAAGGTGGATGTGTGCCCCGGTTTTAGTTGGATTAGTAAAACATGGATGTGGCAGAGCTGGAAGTGGCAGCCAGGCTGCCTCACTCGTGGCTCAGGCTGGCTGTGGGCACCAAGCTCTCTCCATCCAGGTAAAGCCCTGCAAATCTGCAACCAGCTGGAGTTTGCTGGTAGGACAGGCTTCTGCCCTGCTCACTCCCTATCCCCATCTCCACCCTCAGGCTAAAAACACGAGCACCAGGCAGCATTTCTTATCCAGATGGAGCTACACATAATAGCTGTGTTAGTCCACAGGCTCTTTCAGCTGTTTATTTTGCTGGGGGAAGCACTGGAGTCTCAAAAGTGTTGACTCTTACAAGAGGAAGTACTGGGCATGCCTGTATTAATAAGTGATCTGTAATTGTGTGCAAGTGCTTCTACTGCCTTCAAGAGTATTTTTGCAGCTGCCCCATCTGGGGAAAAAGATGGCCACGAATGAGACCCTAAATCATGCTAAATATTGCAGACAGCATATCTGTATGAAGTATTTAAAGATTAAAAAGAAAAAAATCCCGGATTCTGAATTTACAAAACACCATTTCCTCCATCTGCACTCAGTGCTCATCATGTTGTTACACAACCACTTCATTCCTTCTCTGCTAATAGCTCCCTTTGAATACTGAATTGCCTCATTAGGGTCTCTTATCCCATGAATGAAATTCTTCCTCTGAGTCAGATAGGCAGTCCTTTATTTTTCACATTGATTTTTTGTTAAATATATCAGTCTGGTTCTAAGTAATCAATAAAGCAGTGTGGGAAGACTTCTGATCTTTGAAATTGTCTGGAGTAGATAGACCCTTTTGTTATAATGCCCTTATTTCATGAAACCTTGTGTTTAGTGGAAGCTCTTTGCCCTGGTTTAAGGGTGTGGCTATGCTGTTTGCTTTCATGCAAAGGCTCCTTCCTTTCTCTGCAAGAGGGAATAGCAATTCTAAATCCTTGATTCTGACTGCAATATTACCTTGGCAGAGTCACCTCTAATGAGGGGGGTCACACTTGTGTCAAAGAGTTGGATTGATTTGCTGAATGTCAATCAGTGGAGGAGTTAGGAAGAAAGCTCTGCCTCATACTTCGAAGTGCTAGAGCTTCTGAGCTGTTAACAGGAGCTAAATAACCCCTGTTATGATGATATTGCCAGCTGTAAATTCATCTCCCTAATTGATCTGTTGAGCAGACTTCATGTTTCTAAATATGGGTGTAAGTTGCTTCCTTCTGCTCCCTGTTCAACAGTTTGAGTAATTGAATACAGCTGTTTTATTGCTCCCTTAATGAGAGAGTGGAAACCATGGATGAATTTCTCAGTGTATCATGTCCCTGTTAAGTGCAATGTCTTTTGTGACCTGAAAGTCTGGATTTGGTGATGAAATAGTTATACTGTGTTGGATAAGCTCCTGAGAAAGGTGGGCCAGAAGACTCTTTGATTTACTGCTCAGAGCTTTGAGGAGAGGCGAAGGAACTCAGATTATGGGTACATCAGAAAACTCTTGTAAGGGAAGTTCAGGCCATCTTCAGTCCAGCATGCTATAGCAGAGAAGAGCAGTTTGCTGCAGTTTTAATTTCTGAATGTGTTTCTGATGTGTTTAGTGGTGCTACATAAGTTACTTACCATCTAAGCTAAAGCTGACAGAGAAGTTGTAAGATGTCCAGTCATTAACCAGAGTTTCAAGCAGATCTTGTCTGTACTATCACTGCAGAAATATGTCAGGGTATTGTAGACCAGTCTTTGCTGTGATGTTGCTCAGGGACTACAGCTGCCTGACCTAAGTACCTGTTACCATGCAGTATCTCAGCCTGGGGGAACAATTAGCAGCCTTATATCTGATGATGGGCAACCCAACAGGGCCATAAGGCTGTGGTCAGGGGACTGGTGCAGCTCCTTGGAGTGGCATTCTCTGTCCTTAATAAAAAACCCTTCCACGAGAGCATTTTGCTTTTCCAGACCCGGGGTTGATACTTCACGTATGAGTCAAGAGCTGCTGCGCTGAACCTGCAGCACTCCCGGCTGTGCCAGCAAGCTGGCAGCAACAATATCATATCCCACAGGCAATGGAAGCAAAACAGCAGCGAGTTGGAGGCCTGGCAGAAGGGGGGAGCTGCTGCAGTGCAGCCCAAAATCAGAGGCCCAGAGTCACTGTGTGCAGGAGTGCATTTTGCTGGGAACACTGGAGCACTCACAAGTACATATGGCCTCAGCGTGCTGGACATGAGGAACACCCCATAATTAAAGTCAAGTGGATTCTTGTGGCTCTTATCCAGCACAAAAGAAAACCTTGGAGCTGGCTTCCCAGCTGACATAAAACAAATCTGGATGGGGTTATTGAAAGAAATGTTCATTGGACTCGGGGAATCCGATGCTGTCACTCAAAGCCTGTCTTTGTGGGTGGCCACATGGAAGCCAACCTGCTTCCCACTCACAGGCTTTGAGGGATGACCTGGCCTTGCTGGGAACGGGGCAGCAGCACTGGAGTCAGTTGAGCTACACCAGTTTACACCTGATGGGGATCAGGAGGGTGGTGATTGGTGTATTCACTGCTGCCTGGCAGGCATGAGAAGGGACATTTGTGCCATTTACAGGATGTAAATCATATTTGTAGAATATGGTTTCCATGACTCAACATGGTAACCTTCCCTTGTGTGCCAAAGCGTGGTGGGCAGTGCCAAGGGAGCGCTGCTGAAGCAGAGCTGGGGGGTGGATGTAACATTGCTTGGGGAATGGAGGGCACAGAGGGAAGAGGGAAGGAATAGGAGTTACTTTTCAAGGCAAGCAGTGAAGACTAACCTAAAGGAGAGGAAATACAGAGCAACAGTGAAAAAATGAGGGTAAAGCAACAGATGAGGCTGAGATTAGGTCAGGTTGGTTGGGGCTTTGAACAACTTGTGTTGCTTGTAGTGGAAGGTGCTCCTGTCCATGGCAGAGGGTTTGTAATTAGATGATTTTTAAGGTCCCTTCCAACCCAAATAATTCTGTGAGATGAGACTGGTTTGATGCTCAGGACTTTGCCAAAATCACTAGCCCTGTTACTGCACCTTCCTGCCATAAACGTGTCTGGGGTGGAGACAGGAGGGGATGGAGTGGATTTCTGAACTTGTTCTGTTAACTTGTTTTTAGTGAAGAAAAGGCCTTCAAAACCAGCTGACCCCAGCATGGTTGTTTGGATGTCCTCTGAGGGGACAGCAGAGCAGCACTGGCATCCACACATCTCATGCAGAGGGGTTATTTCTAAGCTTGTCTGTCAGTCCTATACATGGGAGGTCTTTTTCTTCCAGCTATGTCTAGGGTGCTTCAGAGGGGCCAGAAATATAAGATGATCCAGTGAAGAAAGTAAAAGTCTTCAGACTCACTACTCTTAAAAGTTAGTGTGCTGCTTGGCATGGATAGGTAGTGGGCAAACATCTATTTTGCCTTTTTATAACCTTCAGAGTCCCTAAGCTGTGTTTATCTTGCATGCTTTGCATTAGCCTGATGGCTGTGTTTCTGTGCAGTGCCTCTGGTATTCCCCAAAATTCAGGATCTTTGGGAAACCTGCCCTGTAACCCTGGCTCCAGGTTGACGTGGCCAAGCAAAAGCAGGGAAACTTGTAAAAGGAGCCTGACTTCAGCAGAGAATGCCTCTGGACAAAAAGAACTGCCTGTGAGCAGGTTTAGGTGTGAAGGTGTTTCAGTGTGGTTGCGAACATGCAGAATGGACCAGGTCCATTTTAGTTGTAAAAAACAGTTGTGGCTTAAAATTCTCTGACACTGAGGTTTAATTTGTAGAGGTGGGGTTTGCTAAAGCCATCCCCTCTCATGGTGGCCTGCTGAGTTGTGAGGCAATTGCAGTTACCTACACAATGTATAAATAAACTTGCTCCCCTGAGTGTAAAGCATGACTCTTGGAGACTGAGCATTTCTGCAAGCTGTGAAAAGGGCTTGGTCAGTTTGGGAGTTTTTTTGCAGTTTCTTTTCACGAACAGTAGCTGATATAAGGAAACAGTATTGGCTTGCAGTTTAGAAAATCTAGATTTGGTAGGAAAGCTTGGAAAGATTGTTATATCTGCTGTGCTTAAGTGTGGGATCACTAAACAAAACAGACTTCCCTCCTTCCAGAAATCATAATGCTGCCCCTTGTGAACACTTGTAGCAGGATGACCCAGCTGCTTCTGGAGGTCTGCAGAGCTGGATTTATTGTCCCCTCTCTGTTTGCTGCAGCAGCACTTCAAGCCTTTAGGGCTTATGTCAGCTTTGTGTTCATGTTGTGCCCCTTGAATCCCGAGTGAACATTTAGATGGTTAATACTAAAAAAAAAGGTTGCTTCAATAAGAAAACAATGAAGTCACCATTGCATAAATACATAGATCTGTTCTCTTGTGTTTCATGTTGGCCTTTGGCTTGCACTCCTCACTATGGTGTCTGAGTGCCTGGCAGCAGGACATTAACTTGGGTGGGAGTAACATGTCAGGTGATCAGTGGCTTGGCTTCCTCTTCTTCCTCATGCATATGAAAAGGAGCACTTGGAATTTGTTATGGAAACACGGCCTTGTATGTTTATCTCTGAGAAGCAGTTTTGGTTTTGCACTTGGCAGAGAGAGTGGTGACATTTGCAGTTGTGTGGGTCATTTCTTATGAACTCTTGTGTGAAACTTGTCCCTGGTTAAATGAAGCTGACAAAAACCCCTAAGCCACTGGCCTAGCTGGCTTTAGCCTTCTGTATATCCCATTAGCCCCCCTAGTTTGAAGGACCTGAACAGGGAGGCAAAGCCTCCCCCCTGTCCCCCCATCCCACTTCTTATTATTCCCTGTGGATATATTGAAGGGAAATGCTATTAAAAAGCATCTCTAGAAGACTTTCCACACCTTTACCTCTTCCTGCAAAAGCTTGGCCATGGACAGGGATGGAGCCAACTCAGCTTTCAGCGTGCCCTTGCTCAGAGCTGTGCTTGGCAAGGAAGGACCCCACAGGATTTGACTGTTGTGGAGTGGATGCATTACCAGGAAAAAAGAGGCAGGTTTTACAGGAGTGAGGCTGTATCTTAACTACTGCTCAGCCACTTGGGAAGTCTGTAAAAGCTTTCTGAAACTACCAGGCTCCTCCCAAAGCACCACTTGATCTAGTGTATTTTCAGATTCAAAGCTGAGTCTATAAAACTTATCCCTGTACTAAGACCACTCAACACTAACAGGGTGTGCAGAGAAATTTCTGTTTATAGTTTAGTGCAAGGGTCAGATAGCTTTGCTACGGTTCAGGTTATCCACCCAGAGCAAGCATGCTTTTTTCCTAAGCATGAGATACATGAGTCACTTCTATTACCCAGACCTCTAGACATAACATAAAATAGATGGCATGAAATAGCATTAAAGATATTAAAGATGGGAGGAAATTAAGTGTTTTCTCTCTTGCATTCTTGAGCTATAGAGTAATGGGTTTCTAGTGCAAGCTCAGCTACTAATGCACACATAAGAAGTGAGGGCAAGCAGTAGAAACCTCAGACTTTGTCCTGTAAGATACAGAAAACCTAGTCAAGCAAAAAGCAACACAGAAGTGCTTTTGCAATATAAATTTGGTGATTAATTTCCTAGCAGGGAATTAGCTTTTATCTACTTTTTAAAAATGTTAGTAAACTGGATTTATCATAAGCTACTTAGAATTTGTGACCCTGCCAGTATCTGGCATATTGCAGGATTTTCTCTCTTTGTCTGAGAATGACCCATAAAACTCTAAATCTGTATTCTTCCTTTTTCATATTTAAAAAAAAAATAAATTCCTGTTCAACTTCTGCATTCCCAGCTCCGTTCTGTGCTATCATCTGTCTCTGTTCAGAGTCTGTGGAATGGCTTGGGGATCAAGAATAACAGACCTCACACCTACCTAAACCAGAAAGAAATTAATTTTATCTCCCTTTTTTTGAAAGGTGTAAATTCTGAACATTGGATTCCCTCAGAGTCGGGATTAAATTATTTTAATTTAAGGAGTGCCTCTCCTCATTAGATACTGCTTGTAAATATACTGTCTCCCTGGAATGCTGGGGAACACTTGCATTTGGATTCCTTTTTTAGGACTTTTTCCACTTAGTAATTAATACTCATCCTTATATAACGCTCGTGACTGAAAGCACAGTGCAAGGGGATAAAAATGGGCAGTCTGCCCTGTTTAAAGGAGATAAATCTACTGTACTGATGGACCTGCTCCCTGAAATTCTTTAGTGCAGAGGAGGTTAAAAGTTATGTGTCAAATATAAAACTCTTGGTCTGTTGCACTCAGTGACTATAGCCAGTCTTTTAACTATTACAGAATTTAAGGCTAAGTATTTTTAGCAGTTTTTATTGATGGCTCTCTTAAACTTCTCATTTAGGGGTTTTGTGATCATAAAGAAAGATGGGATGAGATTCTGTCTGACTAGTGAATAAAAATTCTCATATGATCATGCACATGCATGCATTTAGGGCCAGTGCATCATTTCCAGTAACTAAAAGTTGCATGACTTTCATGATTACTCTGGAATTCAGAACAACTTCCCATTTATTGTCTGAGGAAAATGAATGTATTTCATTTGAGCTGGATTCAGTCTTGGCATGTGATTTATCATTGCCAAAATATTTTTTTTACAGTTTTTAAATCTGTGAAGTCATATCAATAACATAAATTAAAAGCTTCAAGTAATGTCTCAAATGCATGGTTATTATTTTACTCTACAGAAAATGCAGAAGAAAGAAATGCGAACTAATAGAGATGGAAAACTCAGCTACTTGACTTACCCTCAGCAATAAAGAAAGTTTCCTTTCTTTGACTAGATGGATGTAAACCCAATCCATAATCCAGTTTCTTGAAATACTCAGTAATTTTGTTTCCTTTATTTTGTTCTCTGAAAGTACCCACCATTTATGTAGCTCATTATGTGTGTAAAAGATACTGGGAAAGAGTTGAGACTGAGTAATTCATGGCAGTTTTAATTTCCCCATCAGGAAATTAGCTGGGGCAGAGCTGGCATTGAAACATGTGGGATGTCTGTATTATCTGAAGTGGAGCATTCTCAGTTGTTCCTATCTTGAGAAAAAGCCTGGCTCCTGAAAGGACAACTGTGTTTTTTCAGTATTTTCTTCTGGGCATCCCAATATCTCTGTGTGTGTGTTGGCAGCAGAAGACTCTGAAAGTCTCTTCTGGAGAGTCTGAATTCTGTTTTCCTTGCAGGTGGCTGAGCCCAGGACCAGCATGAGGTCTGGTCTCCTTGGCTGTCTGTGACTGAAGCATTGTGAGCTATAAGCCTCTAGAAGGTTAAGGAGGCAGCTCTGCTCTTCCCTACACACTCCTCTGGCCAAGGAGCACAGATGCCAGCACTGCTGCAGCTGGGTGTGATTCCTGAGGGAGGTGCAGCTGGCAGGGGGACACAAAATCAGGACAGCACAACAGGGAGGACAAAGATGTCAGTGACACACATCTTTTCCTGATGGAATAGGGGAAGCAGTACTGAGTGAAGAAGAAATGAACTTAGCCTGCAGTCCCTGATGGCAGGTGACCAGTCTGTAGCAGCTGCTTTCCAGCCTTGTAGTGCCACAAACCAGCTCTCAGGAGATCCATACCACGGTCTGGAGTCAAACCTTCCCCCCATGTATCTAAAGCTGTCAAGGGTTCAGGACTGAACATGGGACAGAGATCAGGGAATTCCAGGTGAGTCCAACTTGTACCCCTACTTGCCTCTATGTGCTTGGGGTCCCTCCTGTTCTCATTTATCCTCAGGTGACCAGAAGGTTCTGGCCATCTATGCTTTTACTAACAAACCCATTTACTGCTAGGAGCAGGAAAGAAACCATTTATTGCACAGTAAAGAGAAACTTGGCCCTCTATATACAAGATTATTTTACTATGCCTCAAAAGATAATCAGACTTGTGTTTTAAAGGAGGAGACTGGTGGAAGGGGTTTCTCTCCACAGGCTGTCAGCATCTCTACCAGGCCAGCACTATCTGCAGTCTTTTCCACTCCCAGCCCCTTCCACTGCTTTGCAGGATGGATGGCATTGTCAGGAAGAGTTTCCTGGTGTTGTATAGTACTAAGGAAGAGACTGTCTTCTCCTATACTTAACCTTGGTGATTTTTAACCCAGCCATTAGTCCTCACAAATGATACTGTTTTCCTCTTTGGCATGAAGCAGGAAGGCCTGCTGAAAACCACATCATCCATTGTAAGGATGGACATATTCGTCACTTGAGCCTGGGGCTCAGCTGCGAACACAAGAAGGACTTCTGAAGCCAAAATATATTCGGTCAAACTTTTTTGTGTAATGGTTTCCTCAGAACTCCAAGCTGTAGTCAAACATTTCACTAAAATGCTCTGGGAATGCACAAGAAAGCTCTTGACTGTAATGTTTGCCTAGGGAGTTTCGTTTGAGTCTTCAGCCTGGATTGTCCTTAAAGCCTATTGTACTGCATGAAAGGTAGCAGAGTACCTCAGGGGAGAGTCACAGGCAATTCAGATTCATGCCAGTGAGTTCCTGTACCTCCTGCCTGGAGCCTTCCAGCAGCCACAAACTGAGCTGGATAATACCCTCATTGCTCCATCTCCTCTTCAGCATGCATGCTGCAGCAGCAGGCACTCCTTGCCCTTGTGTTGGTTATAGTGGCATTTCTGGTGCATGTCCTCAGAAGCAGAGAATGTGTCTTGGTGATTTTGTTAAGAAAAGGAACGCACTGATGTAATTCCTGCTGTTATTTCAGTTCAGCCCTCTCTTGCCAGTTACACCAGTAACACCAGTCTGTCTGGCAGTCCCTCCAGCAGTCACCCCTCCTCTGTGGCACCCATCTTCTCTGGTGCTCCAGAAAGATACAGGGACTTGTTCTAGCCCATGCTTTCACCAGAGCAGCAACATTTTATGCTCAGCTTCCCCTAGACCTTGTTCAGTGCAGGTACCTGGTGCAGCACTGACAGGAGGCAGCAGTCGCAAGGCCAGAGCTCAGATGCAAGAGTAGGTCTTGCATGCTCCAGCTTTTAGTCTGGCAGCACAAAGCAATTAATTTGTTTATTAGTAGCCAGCTCTGGGCAAAGCATTTAGTGTAAATTGATTAAATAATGGTATGCTGTTCCCTGGTTATCTCAGTCACATGACAGGCTGGCTATTTTCAAGTGACTTGTTCTTTCCCCTTAACAAGCAGAATAATTCAAATGAATTGCTTCCAGAAACAAGAGGAACTGTAGTGTCCCCAATTATTCATGCTGCTCTTCCATCTGAGCATTGCTGCAGTGGGCATGCAGTTGTTCTAAACATAGGATATGTTTTCTTTCGGGACCATTTTATCCTTGGCAACTCGTCAATCACCTGGAACTAAATCTCTGTTCCACTTTCCATTATTTCCCTAATCATAATGTCTTTTCTAGATCCATAATTGTTCTTCATGGGTTATAAAGCCAGCAGAATTTGCTATATTGAAAAACACTGATACTGATTTATGTGCTTTCAGTTATGCAGTGTGCATTTCATTTTAGGCCCAGTCTGGGGGTAGAAACCTCTCCAACCTGAGCATGTGCTGGGTACAGGACCTCTCCTTCTTTTCTCTTACTCCTGCTATGGAGAGAAGTATGCTTGCTTTCAGAAATGTTTCTGAAGCTCTGTTTTTTCTTGACACTCTGCCCTCCACAGTCACTTCATTGCCTTGTGGCATGCTGGGGCTAATTTCATGCCTTGTTGTGGTTGTGGAATATCTGCTGTTTCCCAGGATGTCTGTAAAACAAGCTGACAAACCATCCTGGTGCTTAGCACACCCTACAGTTTGCTTCCCTGCTTTGGCTGGTTTTAGTAGCCTTTGAAACCCATTAATGTGCACCTCTCTCTGATCAGCCCTATTTGTGCTGTGTCTGTGTACCCCATAATCAACATTAAGTACAATTTAAATTCCACATTTTTGTGAAATCACTGCTCTGACTCAGAGATGGTGCTGCAAACGCTGCTCGTGTGCCTGCTCTTATTTCCCATTTCATATAACCCAGTTCCCACCTGCTCATCCCAATTTAGTGGTAGCTGTGGCACCATGGGGTTAAAGGAATCTTGTCATGCATGTCAAGATTTAAAATCCCTGTAAAACAACAGAAATATTGTTTCCTGTCCTTACGTGTTCTGTACTGCCTAATACAAATTTTTATGGGCATGAGCATTTGCTAAGTTTTAGTCTCTGTGAAATATAGCAGGTCTGTTCAGTGTGGCTTTGGAAAATATGCTCATGTCCTGCTTCTTTCCTGGCAACTTTCCTCCTTCTCCACAATGTAGTGCTTATCTCCCAGGGGAAGCAGATAGCNGTTTCATTTCACAGAGAGCAAAAAAAATTTTTTTTTTTTTTTTTTTTTTTTTTTGAAAGCACCATTTCCTTCTCCTACCAGGTTCTTGAAAAATGGCAATCCATAAACCTGGTCCACTTAAGAGCACATTAGTGCTTTGTGGCCAAAATCTGTTGTGCTAAACACAGTAAAGCTCTCTAAGGCAGAGTTTTCCCTGTAGCTGTGCTCCTGTAGGTCACAGAGGCTGGATCCAGCCCTTTGAGGAAGCTGATGACTCTTCCCATGGTGATCTCTGCCTTGAAGATCTGAGAGCATCCTGAACAGCCCAGAAGTGAACTGGAAATCCTCTGTCTGCTTTTTTTTCCTTTTAAAGTGTGTCTGGGCTAGGAGATGGAAATGTTTCTCAGCTGTCAGGGGCTGCTGCCCCATATTTCTGTCTGTGCAGATGGTGCTGGTCTCCCACTGGATCTTTGCCAGTGAACAAGGTGCTGTTTGTGTTACCATCTGGGCCTGGGATTAAGCCACGTGCTAAGCTCTGTGTCTTACCTGTGTACACAGGCAGGGGGAAGGTTCATGTGCACACTTTGAAGTTGATGTCTCTCTGTTATTACCAGCTGTCTCCCATTTCTTGCGTCAGAATAGGAAGAGGCATTAATTATTTAAAGGAAAATGTTTCTGGATCCCTTACTTGCCTGAGATTATTGATGTTACCACCCCTGGGGGAGAGAAAGAAGAATAGTAGTGGCTGATAAATGGAAAGTGTTTCTCTTTCATTCTCCCCTGTCACTTTCTCCCTTTTCCATTTGCCATTAATGCAGACAGATAGTTTTCTGAAGCATTCATTGTTACCTGTGTTGACATGCAGAGGCTCTGCCTAAGTTCCTGTACTCGTTGTGCCCAGGTACACATAGGGAGCCTAAGGACTGAACAGGACATAGACAGAGAGGGGATGGTCCCAGAAAAAAGGGAACACTGTTATGCTTTTATAAATAAAACACTGCAATGGTGGGGGCATTTTATGGTTGGTTATCCTAGTTAGTTGTTGCTATGGTCAATCATTTTTCTACTTGTCTGATGGCAATTAGGCAAATGTGGTATGTACAGTAAGCTAAGAATTATGCTTCAGAAGCCATGGAGGTATCAGAGAAAAACCAGAGGTTATATATGAGCTTTTCTCATACAATTTTCCAGAGGTTGTAATACAATTCCCAGTTCTAGCTCCAAACTCCAGAAACATGATGCTCCTGGCAAAAGGTTAGTTTTCTACTTACAGTGAAGTGTACATCTCTGGTAATGGGGCTGATCTGAGGTTGCAAACTGCAGGATCTCTCATCTGAAACTCCAAGGAGGGAGGGATCAGGCGTTCTGCTTGCGATGCCCTCTTAGCCAGACAAAAGAATCAAAATAATACCAGCTTTTGAACTACTTCTGTTCCCATTCTCCTTGGTTTTAGTTATGTTTCCTTCTAGACTTGAAAGGTTTTTAATTTGGAATGCTGGCAGATATCCTTAGGAAATTTCAGTGGTATCTAAAGTATGCTTGAATCTCTTTCTTATTCCTTTTATTTGTGAGGGCTGGGGATGCTATCCAGGCTGGAAGTATTTTGAAATATTTCAAGTCTGAGATGAAACAGCTCTGGTGCTTTTATTGAGATTTTTCTGGGCCAAACGCCTATAAGATGAAAAAAGGATCCTATAGGAAGAGTTTTGTACTTTTTCTAACATTTCAGTGGTCCTCCTCCAGTACCACACAGCACCTAGAAATTAAAATTTTCCTTAAAAATGGAAAATGGAACAAAGTTAATGACCTCATGCAGGAATTTCGTTACGGTGTGGATGAAATATACAGCAAGGATGAGCAGCATAGTGTGGTGCTGATTCCAAAAGGCTCCTGATTTTTCAAAGGTTTTTCTCCTGGGTGTTTGTCCTGATTACACAGCTCAGAATTTCAGCTGGAGGTCCAAATTCTGTGCTTCTAACCACCAAACTGCATGTGTGTAAGGGCTGGAGAGTGAGTTACAGACAAGCAAAGGAATCTCTATGTGGATTTCTTCATTCTATTGCCTATGCTTGTGAAAAATCAGTGCTCCCCACACATCCTATTGGCTGCAAATGCCAGCGGCAGCCCAGACATCAGCAGCTCCTCATGCTGTGCAATGCATTCCCTAAAAGCCTTTCAAAAATGCTGCAAGAGCAGTGCTGACGGTTTCCTTCCCCTCCAAAAAGCCCAGGATTCACCTCCAGAGGGTGCTGCAAACTTGCTGTGGTCACCAACCCGCGGTGTGCAGGAGGGAGCTGCTCAGTGGGCATTTCACTGCGGTCAGGGGACGCCAAAATACCTCAGTGATATTTTGACTGTCACTCTGATTGCACAGCACGCAGTTTTAGGTATAGCTTGTATGCACTTTGAAGTAAAAAAAATCCAGGTGGCAGCTGTCTTTTGTTAACGTGAGATTATTGTGCTTACAGTGTGAATGTGAAGCACATCTATAAGCAGTGAAGGAACAGATCCAAGTCAGCCATGAAAAGAAAAAACCCTTTAATACAACTCTTGGGGCATCTTGCTTCTCTGCTAATTTGCAGCTGAATAGATGCTGTACAAGCAAATACTCATACAGTGAAAATATACAGAACCAGAATTCTAAGGAGTGCTTACAACACTGTGATAACCCTTTTCCTGACATTACTGAGAGACACTCCTTCCCTTCCCTAAGTAGTGTCCAGAGCAGGCAGAAGCACACAGATGGGGAATCGAGGCATGGAGAAGAAGAGAGAGACTTTGAGTGCTGGAGAAGGTGGATAAGCTGATAAGGTGGATAGTATTAGAAAAATGCTGCTTCTTAATGTTGCTTGTAAGGCCATGTTGGAAGTGTGTGGCAGAGCTACTGATCTTACAGAAGGGCGATTTTCAGGATGGCACTGATGTCATGAGTGTTGCTGGGTCCTTTTGGCCTGCCCAGATTAAAATGACTGCAGGAGAGCACAGCAGCTGTGGGGCATGGTGTTGCTGGCCATGCTCCTCAGCACTTGCACTGCACAAATCCTTCTGCCTTCGTGACCCCTTGGTGCTGCTCTCATCCTGCTCAGGATGAACTAGGAGGCTTTGCCACTACAGTGCTGAATCCCTGGCTCTGCACTGGAACTGCCCCACTCTGCATACTGGATTTTGCCTTCCTGGCTGGTGGTGGCAGAATTGGCAGGAAGGGCTGGCCCTGTCTCAGGATGTGCCTCCCCCTCCAAGTGAGCAGCTTGCTGGGGTCCCAGAGCTGGCCTGGCACTCTGCATGCTGGCTGTGCTGTGCTGAGGCTGTGTTAGCTGGAGATGGATCACTGCCCTGTGCAGCCCCTGCACCTTCTGGACAGACGTGGTGAGGCTGAGCTTGTGAGATAGCTCTGAGGAATTCCAGTGCCAGGGCCTAAAAGATGTTTTAGCCACAAACAGCTCAGCTGTGCTGGAGTGGGAATGGGCAGTTTCACAGAATTAACAGAATATCTAGGTTGGAAGAGACCTTTAAGATCATTGAGTCCAACCAAGCCCTAACACCTCAACTAAACCATAGCACTGAGTGCCACATCCAATCTCTATAAACACATCCAGGGATGGTGACTCCACCACCTCCCTGGCAGACCATTCCAGTATTTTATACCCTTTCTGTGAAAAACCTTTTCTTAGTATCCAACCTGTATTTCCCTTGACACAGCTTGAGACTGTGTCCTCTGGTTCTGTCAGCTGCTGCTTGGAGAAAGAGACCAACCCCACCTGACTGCAGCCACCTTTCAGGAAGCTGTAGAGAGTGATGAGGTCACCCCTGAGTCTCCTTTTCTCCAGGCTGAACAACCCCAGCTCCCTCAGCCATTCCCCACAGTTTTTGTGTTCCCAGCCCCTCACCAGCCTTGTTGCCTCCTCTGGACGCGCTCCAGTGTCTCAATGTCCTTCCCAAACTGAGGGGCCAGAACTGGACACAGCACTCAAAGTGCCCTCACCAGTGCCGAGTACAGGGGAAGAATGACCTCCCTGGTCCTGCTGGCCACACTATTCCTGACACAGGCCAGGATGCCCTTGGCCTCCTTGGCCACCAGGGCACACTGCTGGCTCATGTTCAGCCGGCTGTCACCAGCACCCCCAGGTCCCTTCGTGCCTGGGCACTGTCCAGCCACACCATCCCCAGCCTGTAACACTGCAGGGGGTTATTGTGGCCAAAATGCAGGACTCAGCACTTGGACTTGTTAAACTCCATCCTATTGGACTCTGCCCATCCATCCAACTGCTCCAAGTCTCTCTGCAGAGCCCTCCCACCTTCCAACAGATGCACACATGCTCCAGCTTAGTGTCATCTGCAAATTTACTGATGGTGGACTCAATCCCCTCATCCAGATCACCAGTTAAGATGTTAAACAGAGCTGGCCCCAGCACAGAGCCCTGAGGGACACCTTTGGTGACTGTCCCCAGCTGGATGCAGCACCATTCACCACCAGTCTCTGGGCACAGCCAGTTCCTAACCCAGCAAAGAGAGCGACTGCCCAAGGCACGGGCTGCCAGCTTTTCCAGGAGTGTGCTGTGGGAGACAGCATATTTGGGAACAGCCTTGGTGTGGGAACAACAAGCAGCACTCAGAGAAGCTTCCTGTTTGGGCAGAGCACTGCTTTTCCCTGGTCCTAAATCCAAGGCAGGCTTGAGCAGAGCAGCTAAAGCAGCAGGACAGTGCATTGCAGCCAGCCAGGGCAAGTGGTGGAGAAGCTGCCAAGAGGTCTTGGATGGCACATCACTGGGATGGCCATGCACAGCTTTTTCATTAGCTGGAATTCAAGTCCTGTGGGAAATGGATGCTTCAGTAGTTGCTTTTGGTCTAGTGGCTCAACAAAAAGTAGATACTGAAATTTATCATTAATTTATCACATGTTCCAAAAAGTTCATTCTGAAAGTCAAAGCATTTTGTTTCAGCTTGATTTGACCACATCCCCTGGATCAATCGTAGTGCCTTAGGCTTCCCTTCTAATTTGTGGCTGGATTAATCTCCACGGTACACAGCAATGGTTTGGTGGAGATGACATCCTACAGCATCTTTTCATATTAAATCCAAGCACAGAATGTAGGGAAAGGAAGAGGTAAAGGAAAAAAAGAATGGAAGAAAATGAGACATCACTTTTCTGAGACAGTGTGGTGTCTGAGGCAGATAGAGAGTAATAAAAAAAAGAGAGTAATAAAAAAATTGACCTAAAAAGAAGTGTTCTCAAATAGGTCAGCTGAAGTATTTCAATTCAGTCAACAAGACCTGGAACAAAAGCTCTCATTTTCTGCTTAAAATAATAACAATAAAAAAACCCAACAGCATTTTCATTTGGAAAGCATTGGAAGAAAATACCCGATCATCCCTTCTGGTAGCACAGAAGGAAAGTTTCTTTCTCTGAGCTGATGGCAAATTTTCATACACAATTCTGGTCTTGTAGATAAAATTCCTCTTTTGCCTTCCTAGTTTATTTGGGCTTCCACAGTGAAACCAGAGGCATGGGTTTTGAGGGAGACAAATACAGTCAGATCTTGAGATGTTTTTAGCAATCCAGAGTACCCTTCCCTGCTGTCTGCACTCCATCCTTTTTTTTTTTTCCCATCTGAAAATACACATTTTCCTCCACATCTGCAACAACCTTGCTTTTTACATTCTAGTCCAGTTTTGTTGTCTCTAGCCTCGAGATTGTCCTTTGAATTAGGGGTCCCATCTGTTGTTATCCTGAGCAGCACAGAAATAGAAAATCCTGCAGGCAAATGGAGCATTGATTTGCAGGACCAGACTGAGGTCTACATCCAATTTAATGCTCAGTTTAAATTCTGTTGAATATACACCTTAGATATTTTTTTTTTAGGGGCAATGTGCCAAGTAAGTGGAAATTTATATTTGAGAATTTCCCATTTTCCTTAAAAATAAAACACCTTAGTAATGAGTAAGCTGGGGGATGGGTGGGGGAGCAGGTTTACTGAGAGGCAGGGATGGTTCTGAGCATGTTTGTTAGTGCATCTTTTTCTTCTGGTGAGTGACATTTTATGCTCTTAGATGCAGAACTGGGATGCCAGGGAGGCTGTGTTTGTGGGCAGAACTGTGTCCAGCCAGGCACTGAGCTATTCTGTCTTAAAAAACCCATCTGCAAATGTTTGGCCTCTAGCCAATTTCAAAGCTCCTATGGATAAATGTTTGTGCATGAAGTATTGTGTAAACAGTTCCTGGGCACAGCAAATAGCTTGGTGCATATTTGATGGCACATTTTATGAGGACAACTCACTTGTAAAGCAGCAATACATCCATTAGATGAGACATGTGACTTGGGAGTTAGGCAGAAGTTATCCTTAATACTCACAATTCAAACCTAGATCTGAATTTTGTAGCCTCCCCATCCTTGGTAACAGCAGAAGAGTGGTTTGCTGTGGCTACTGACACATCTTTGGGTTTTTTACTACACTCTAATGGCATGTTCCCACCATGGCTGTGCAGTGGAGTCCGTTGCTAAAGGAATGTGGGCTGGGAAACACAGCTGGCCAGACTGGGATTCTGAAGGACAGTGCTTTAGAAGAAATGTTTTTACCTTCCCTTTTTTTTGCCCAAGCTTGTCTCCAGTTAAGAAGGCCTACTTCTTCCACATATCCAGGCACCAAAACCCTCAGAAAGATCCCTTGTCTTACAGCACAGCAGTACCACTACTGAGCAGAACAATATGCTGATTTTCAAACTGAATAATATTTAGAAAAGGTGGGTCTGGACAGCAAAGTCCGAGTATAATTCTTGATCCAAATTCTCCATAGCAAGAGGTGTTTAAACCCTGGGCTTACGTACGTGCTGTTGTAAGAAACAAGACCTGCAAAGTTCAGGTCAGGTGTTTCAATGAGTTACAGGGATCCTCCACACAAACAGGGGTTACTGTATCTACTGCTGAATTCCAATCGAGTCATTCTTGGGGAAAAGGGAAAGCAACAGACAGCTTACCACTCACTGTGTTCCTTTTGAATTGGACCAAAACTTATCCAACTTCAAAAATAAAGCTGTGAAAACCAGCTACATTTTATGTAGGCTTCACACCCTTTAAAAATTCACAAGAAAGCAAAGGGCAGAGATTTTATCACTGGAATCTGAATCAGATTGATTTTCTGGATTTGGCCTTGGCTCAGATCTGAATGTGATTTTAGCTGCAAAGTCCCCAAAGTCTACAAATCTGAATCTCTGTCACCCTTGGATGCTACCGGTGTGGGGTAGACTATATTATCCCAATAGTATGAAAAAAGTGAAACAAACTTTCTTTGCTATTCTCTTCACTGTTCACTCTGAAATCTCGTTTCCTAAAATGCTGGTTACTCTGTGAAGAGCACAAATGGCAACAGTACATTGGTGTACAAATGGCAACAGTGACCATTTGTTGTGTTTTCCTCCTGGGTTCCCAGTCTCCCTTATCAGGCTGTAAACAATGGAGAACGTGAGGAGAACCTGGTCACTTAGATCCTGTTCCACCTTGTGGCATGGAATGCTGACCTCAGTATTTCTAAGTTTACCTCAGTATTTCCAAGCTTGTGTGCAAGTTACAGCAGGAGGAAGGATTACAGAGAAGAATGTGCCTTTTTGGCACACTTGATGTACAGGTGCATCCATGCAAACCTGATCCCCTCTGGTTGCTAACTTCTGATTATTTTTCACTGCAGCTCAGACATAAACACTGTAGCTGAAACGATTTCATGATTTTATGACTGAGAAAAGAGATTTGCTGGCATGTAGACCAAGGAGGAAAGAACCAGTTCTCATTTTTTGGGGTGTGTAAAAAGTCCCTCTGCAGTGGAGAGAGAGAACTTTCTTCCTTTTTGGGTACAGCGTGATCTAGTGAGGCTCTTCTCCTCCTCCACTGCACAAGGCATGAGTGGAGCCTGCAGGAAGGATGGCAGAGCTGTTGGGTGGCACTGTCACTTCTTTGCAACTCTGTGTTCCCAAAGCATGGACATGGCCCAGCTCTCCTGGCTTGGCAGTGCTGTGAAGGTCAGAGCACGTTGCACTGGGAAGAGGCATCCTCCCTCCTGCACTGGCTGATAGAAATCCCAGGGAGGATGCTAAGAGTTTATTTGAAAATAGATGAAAGCAAGCAAATTAATCAGACAGCAAAAAGAAAATTATGTTCTGTAAGACTTCAGTGGTTTGAATCATGAGGCAGAGCTGCAGCCAGTGGCAGTGGCAGGCTTGCCAGCATGAATACCCAAGAAGAACATGGGGCAGGACACCCATGTCACTGAACAAGTCACTGCAGCAGTGACTTCTGGTGAGCTCTCAAGTTTGCAGTCTGTAGTGGGAGGGAGGCAACAGGGACGTGCTGCACTTGATGTTCTGCAAATTCCTCCTCAGCAGTCACCATCCATCTGAAAAAGAAGAAGAAACACAGAAAATAAAGCCCTTTTCTTATTAACAACGTTCTCCTCACTGAACCGCTCAAATTATGGTGCTTTCAGAACCAAGCTGAAAATCTGCCATTTTGTGCTGCTGAGTGCCTCAGGTTTTAGTCCTGTGCTTTAGAGTGTGTGCTCACCCTAAAAGAGTTGCTCTGCTCTGTGTTAGGGCCACCAGTGTGTCCCTGGCAGTGTCAGTGCTATCTAGCTGGGAAGACCTTTACCTCTGAATTGTAAAGTTCAGGATGCCTTTTCCCTCTGCTTAATTTTTCTGCTGGTAATTTATGAGAGACAGTAGGTGCAGCCAGGAGTGGGTAAATTAATCTGTTCACATGGGAGGGAATACCATAATATTGTGCCTTTTCTGAGAGAAACAGACAAATCTCTTATCTTGCAGTGCTGCTGCTGAGAGGAGGCTGTGCTGGAGTCTTCATGGCTTGGACTGGGTAAATGTAGGAGGCTTGGAAGTGGGTAAATGTCGGAGTTATGTGAAAGAAGGCTTAGAAATATGAGTAGGTATTGATGTCTCTGTTTTGGCTAACTCAAACCTGTTTCACAGCTCCTCCCATCAGCCTGGGAGAAACAAAAAAAGTAAGAATGTGTATTTATATTTTGTAATGAATTTGCTTGGATTCCATTTATTCCAAGTTTACTTTCTTGTTAGCAGCCTCCTTGAGAGAAAGTCTCCTGGAAGGATCATTTGAACTTGGTGTAGCAGCTGACCCAGGAGAAATGAATTTTAAACTTGCAGTTCTGTGATCATGCTGTGGAAGGGTAATGCCAAGAGTCATGCACAACTCTTTAAGATCACAAAAAATCACAAAAGCCCATCCCATATGACCTGGTGTTATCATTCCTAAGTGCAGTAAAGAATTCTTTCCCAAGGGTCGGGTTTTTCTAACGCAAACAGCTTTCAATAACAAATGCCTTTGATAACATTGCTAACTGTTTGTTACCAGGGAGCATGCAAGCAGAGAGGGGGAGACTTACTGATTGAATGAGATGTTTCATATTTTTTACCCTCTGCAACTTGCATCCAGCTGTAGACCTCAGGCCAGAGGCTGAGATAAGCTGGCAGCGAGGGCTGCATGGGCAGCTTCTTGCTGATCCCTTACCTGGTGTCACTGATGGCTGTGGGATCTGTGCTGGGAGTCGTGGCTCCGTAGGGCCACAGAGTCTCAGCTTGTCCCTGAAGTACTTTGTTATTTTCCTTTGCAAAGACAAATGACTTTGCTCTACACAGGACCCTGTCTGCTGCCAGTTGTCCCCAGCAGTGTTTTTTCAGCAGGGTGTTGGCCATGCCCTTGAAGGACCAGCAAGTTGTGGTTCAAGGGTTCAGGAGCAGCCACTGGGCAGACAGCTGCTTCCCTTAAAAGGTTACCAGCTTGGATTGCTCTCAAACACACCATCCTTCCGAGCACACCCTGAGAGAACATCCTCACCCAAGCCTTTATAGGAGATCATTCTTCTCTACCCATCTATTAATAAGCAGGTGATGTCAGCCTGTCACTCCTTTCTTCCTCCAGGCAAAATCTAACCACAATGAGCAAATAATAGATGAGCTTTGGAGAGGGGATGCTGATGGTGTTGGAATGCCGGGTGACCCCAGGAACAGGCGCTGTCACTGAGTCAGAAGATGACATCAACACTCCTGCTCCGCTGACAGGTTTGCTATCTGCAAAAAAAGGGGCTTAGGCCTGTGCTCCTATTGTGTTCCAGTTAATGCTGGGATTCAGTGGCGAGCAGGGCTGTGCTCGTTAATCTGATCCAGCGGTGTCCAACGGCAGGGATCACAGCTCTGGGAATTCTAAAGGGGTGATGCCATGTGCTGGTCTGCAAATGAGAGTGGGCTCAGGCCACAGTAGGGAATCACCCCCTCCCTTCTCTGCTGCTCTGCCTGCATGTCCCACCTGGGGCAGGGCAGGACTGCCTGTGCTGTGTGCCCCCTCTGGAGGAGGAGCAGCTTCTTGGCTGGCTTGGAATGAAAGGTCACGCTGGGGTTTGCCTTCCCCATCTTCCTGCTGCTGTTTCTCTCCAGCTTTGCCTTCCCTCAGACTTCAAGAGAACTGTTCAAAGCATCAGGAGCAGGTGCAACAAAGTGGTCCAAGGAGAAGAAGGGGATACTTGTATGTCTTCCATGCAGTGGCTCCTCTGAGAATTTGCAGGGTAGAGTGTACAGTCCTGTTGGGAATAATTTTCAGTGTGTATGTGAGATTGGAAGGATGGCTGCCAGTGAGGAGCCCCTCTTCCATGGGGCTTCCACATCCCTCTGTGACAGGCTCTGCAACCTGCAGCATAGCCCTCTCCTCCAGTCCCCCCTAACCCAGGTTTCACTGCTGGGCTTGTCTTTGTTGGGAGTATGGAATTCAATGGTGGCACTGCCCATGCTGCTGTGTACCTTGGGGCAGAGCTAATCTCATCAGGGACAGGCTGACAAACTGCACAGCACTCTGACCACAAGAGTTTGCTGCAAAAAGGTTCCTAGTGAGTGCTCTGGTGAAAACTGGCTCTGGGTTAGATATTCCCTACCTGTCCAAGCCTCCTGTCTTCAGGTGAGTATGAAACAGAGATAAGCATGAGGCTAATTGCTTTTGCTATGCAAGGTAGGAGAAGGGTAGAAAGTCAAGAACTGGAGATTACTGAACTATTAAGATTTCCCTGGGTTATTCATTCTTCCACTACTAATCACTATGTTCCTTTATAATTGCATGAGCCAAAGATGAAGTTTGCCTCATAAAACAATCTCCCATAAATCCCTGGTTGGGATAGCTGGAATCTGCTATATTAAGCTTAATAGCTAGCATAAGTCAGAATGCCCCTGAGGAGGATGCCAGTTTTTTAGAAGGCTAAGCAGGTATTGCAATGTCTTTCTCCTTTGCCCCCTCTCTCTCTGGCTGTTGCAGAAGTTGTTTCAGTGCCACTCTTTGTGCCACATCATGCATTGCAATAGTGAAACAACACTCTGTGTTTGGATTCACAGCAGGTCCCTGGGGGACCACTTGAATCCCAAAGAAGTCTGAAGGCCATTCCTTGAAAACACACGCACCAGCACTGACTTTTATATAACCTTCTTTTACACATAGGCTAAAGCTAGTGCTACCACTCTTTTAAAAGTGCTCTCTACTTAGGAAAAAAAAAAATCCAGCTTCTTCCAGACAATTATTTCCAGGCCATATAGCAGGAGTGAATGATGTGAAATAATATTTTAGTAGCAGCCCTGAGTAGGAGGGTTGCATAACCAGGCACTGTCCTGTCAAATCTCAATGGATGTTACTAAGAAGATGGCAATTTTACTCCCAGCTAATGTAGGTACTGTGGATTTGGGGTTGGTTACTCATGCAGTCCATTTCATTTTGGCATCCCTGCTTATTGTAGGTGGCTGCACATGCACCTGTACACCAGTAATTACCTTGTTTGTAATGATAAGGTGATGGGTAGAACAACTTATTTCAAGTGAGGATATATGAATTTAGCTGACTCTGCCACTGAATGTGAACAGAGAGAAACCATTAATTGTGATGCATCTTGCTCTCCTGCATTTAATTTAGAATTTGTGACCCAAATCTTTATAAATCTCTTGGCCAGCTCTGCTAACTTTTGTGGTGGGAGGTCAATCCAAACATTGTTACAGTCAGGAGGGTTTGTGTTACAGGGTCTTGGGAGTTCAAGGGAAAAGAATTAGTTTCAGTTACATGATTGAGTCTGATAATTATGATCAAGCTGTGGCAGCCTCCAGTTTAGGAGCATAATCTGCAGAAAGATTCTCCTTGCCAGGCTTCCAACAGGCTTTCTTTGGTATAATGACTGTGAACACCAAAATAAGCAAACCGGCAACTTTATGTTCTGATCTCTCTGTTTCCAGGAGGTTTTAGAAGAATCTGGGGGAGGGTCAAAATTCACATCTGCACCCACATTTCAGTTTCTTCTCCCTTTGCTGCTCAGTGGTAGATGAAGTGATGCTGTTCAGCCAACTGCAGTGAGTTGATCCAGATCTGTATCCCAAATCCGTATTTGGATCTCTAAAAGCCAATGGTGTGTGACTGATACTCAGCTTTAGTGGACCCACCAGTAACTAACCTAAGATGCTAAATAGCTAAGCCAAGTGGGACAGAGACATTGAGCATAAACAGCATTGCCTCGTTTTTCATCTTTTATTGCAGTGCTCAGAATGTCTTGCCAGGTGCCTGGTTTATTATAAACAAAATAGCCCTGTTCTGTGGAGCTTTGAGAATGCCTGGGATAGGATGGGAAGAAATATATGTGTGTTTTTAAATACAGCTCAGCTAGGTTCCCTGAGGAAGTCTGGCAAAGGGAGGTTTCTAGGGATGTTCAAAAATGGGAAATGTCCCTGAGCTGAGGTTGAGTTCAGACCTGAGATTAGGAACAAGGCATGGCCTCATAAAACTTTTCAGAGGGTCTCTTGGAGAAGAGGCCAACACATACAGCTGTGAGAACTTCTGGGTTTTAAGAACAACAATTTACAAATAATCCTATCTTATTTTGAGCTGTAGCCTCAAAATGAGTGTCTGTGATGCTGAGGGGTTCTAACCATCCCTCTTTCCAGGCAAATCCATTCCTGCTTGCTTGTGGGATGCCTTTTCTGTTGTACAGGTTAATGCATGTCTTACAGATGAAGATACTTAAATAGGTGGGCTGAAAATGCACCACTCTGTACAATTTGTGAAATGAACAGATATGTGGAAAGTGAGTCCTGCTTTTTATCTTGTGCACATGGAGTTGAATGAAAATGGCTTCTTCAATCAGCAGTACATTAGCTTTCTCCCCCTCCTCTAGCTGACATCCTCCATCACTGAGCTGCTCTCCTCTTTGAGCTGCTTTTTTTTTTTGTTTCCAAACAGCTACTCTTTCATCAAGAAAGATTGGCTTTTCCTGTGGGCAGAACATCAGTAAACACACTAGAGAAAAATGGAAGAGATAATAATATGAATTTATCTTCTGAATAAGTTCCTCTTGTAGAAAACTGAGCAACATCTCTTTCTCCCTAATGACATTTTTCTAGTAAACATTTCATAGAAACAAGGCTATGAACAAAGGAATTTTAATAACTTTAGGGTGTTGCACTATTCAGTCACTCTTCAGGGTGGAAGGATTTAGATGATAAGGATTGCAGCTAGTCCTGGCATTTTTAGCCAGAGCAGTAATAGTTAAATGACATATTTTTAATAGATTTTTGCCCTGTATTTCGCTATGGTATGATCAGTTTTTCTGTTAGGAGCTGCTACAAAGCAGAATGAAGTCTGTGGCATTCTTTCAAATAATTGTAAAAAGCCTTCTTACAGGCCTTTAAGTCAAGGTCAGTACTGGAGTTATTCCCTTCATCTATTCTCAGGAGACAGAGAGTAACAGGAGATATTACATCCCTTTCCAGACAGGAGAGCTGAGAAAGCTGCAGCGTGTTTGGCAGTGGTCAGTCAGATCAGCCCTGCCCTGCGAGTACAGCTCCTTCCCTGGGTCTGCACCGTCTCTCCTGGCCACTGGGGTGGTGGCTGAATCCTGAGAAGGCTTTAGAAAGCTGCAGACTCCTCCGAGCCATAAATAAGATCCCATTTTAATTAAAACATTGGCATTATAAAATATACATGGCCCAATAACTCATAATGTTTAGAAACTCTAGTAGGAATTACGTAACAATTTGTTATGCAATATTTAAAAGCTGCGATATTTCAGATGGTTTGCCGCCACTGTTGCTGGAGAGTTCCTTCTCCAGAGCCTTCCTGGACCTCATCCTACTTGTGGCTATTTTCATAGCAAAGCTGTGCAGATATCTCACTGATCTTTGTTGTCATCCATGGGTTTATTGTGAACACCTCACTTATATTGTGAGCTCCCTTGCTTCATCACACAGATGCTTGTGAAGTTGGTTATCCCTGTGGATGTGAGCCAAGATTTAATACCTGGCTGGAAATTCATGACTCCTGCTTACAGATAGTATCCTTCTTCCTTTTAGCTTTTGCTTACTACTTTTTTAGTAAATGTATTATAGTGGAAGGGATTTTCATGACAGCTGGGGATAAAAGTGTCCTTGACATATAATCCTTATAATTTCTCCTAATCATGTGGCAAAAACATGACTGATTAATATGTGTTTCATGCTTTGTAAGGGGCATGCCAATATTCCATAGAAATTTTCTGACTGGGGATGGCTGAGGCTGATTGCCTCTTATTCCCCTGCTGTATTCCTTCCTTCACCATCATGTGATGAGAGCTGTGAAAACCTGGGAAGCAGCCCATCCTTCTTGTCTCTTCTCTCAGTTGGTAGATACAGAGACAAGGATAGGGACTTTTACTTGTTGTATGCCTTGGCAGGGGGTAAAGCTTAGCAGGCTTTTTTTAGTCTCCAAAAATTACGATCGTCTGATTATTCCCATGTTTCCTCTGTCTATTAAAGGATGACCCTTCAGTGTACAACTCCAGCAAATCCAAGTCCTACTTTGCAGGGAACACTCTGTTACAGTCTTTCTGCCTGAGCCCCAAGCACTGTGTTTTCATTATTTAGGCTCCTACTGGCTGTGGGGAAGGCCAATTGCCAGTGGCTTGGTGCCAGGTGTAGGTGATATAGTAGGCACAGACTTGATGCATAAAAGTAACAGTTCCTCCATGCTCAAGTTTTCATCCTTGTCCCTGAAATTAGAAGCTGATTTTTGAATACACCACAGTGTACAACACACTCCCTGTTCACTGCAGCAAAAGCTGATGAGTAAGTGTGGAGTTGGAAGAGGAGAAAGCAGGAGCTTCCAGTGAGAACGAACCACTGGAGGCAGAAGCAGAGGTACATGGGCAGGAAAGAGTGCCAGATACAGGAATTATGAGTGTTAGCACTGAATTTTCCTCTTTGCCAGTGCTGATTAAATCCCCCAGCTGGATGTCAAGAGGGTCAGAAGCTGAGCTCCTTTCATTTCTATGTCCTAAGACTGTAGTGCTCTTCCTAGGAAATCTGTGCTTTATTTCACTTGCTGCACAGCTGTGGAGGTCTCATGTCAGAGGCAATCATTGACCAGCCAGGTTTCAGAAATCCCATTATCATTTCTTGAAATATGTTGAATAATTTCCTTTGGGAAATAAGACTTACTTAAGGTGTCTAACACTTGTCCCTCAAAAATGCTGGTTCCTTTGGAAATTTTGGCTTTTAGTGATGTGACCAGAGCCCTGCTCTGCTCTCCTTTCTCTGGGGAAATGGGACTGTGTGTTCTCACTCTGAGCACCCTGTCTGCATCTGGCACTGCAGCCATCTACACCCAAATAAAGAAAGCATGAAAGGGAAAAAGCAGAGAAAGCTGTTTTTCTGAAATTGTAACAATCTTTTGTTATCAGTGTGTGATCAGTGCTGTGGTAATTGGTGACAGCAGCTGAGGAAATGCAGGTTATTACAGGAGGTGAATGTCCCTATCAGTCATCTGGAGTCCAACTTTCTTATCTTCAAATCAGAGCATGGGGTCATTTAAAGGAACACAATATTATTGCATTGATAGAACAGGCAGTCTGCTAAATTCTTGTGTACCAGATGGTAAATGCAGCTTGAGTTGGCAAATTGTTGCTCATCTTCCTGCCGTGCAAAGGCTTTTTATCTAAAAGCTTAATAAAAACAGAAGAAAAAATGGAGGGGAAATTTCTTTAATCAAGCATGAGAGATTTCAAAGAAAATAATAACAAGAAAAAAAGCAGACAATGGTTCAAGAAGAGATTCTGCTTCACTGCTTTCTGATTTATTCCTTTTGCATGAGAGCTCTGCGGGACAAAGCCTGCTGATTTTACTCTATAGAGATCCCTAATGACCTCAATAGGAAATTATTTAGAAAATAAGGTACCACTGAGCATAAGTCTGTCCAGCTTTACCATAGTGGCTTCTTCTACAAATATTTCTGAAGTTCAGCAATTTTCCTAGAATAATGGGGAAGGATGAGAGTTTAAAAAAATGTAGGATTAATAAGCAAAATCTGATGACAGGACCAGTCATGTTGATGATTGGTCTATAATGTGAGACCCTTAAAATTTTAGGGTTGCCTCCAGATACAAATTTTGTCATTCCAGACTAGGCAAGTTCTTGGCAGTACACTTTAGAAACGAGTCCTCTTCTGGTGGGGGTTTCATCAGAGGGAAAGATAAATATTTCCATCTCTAATTTCAAAAATCTAGGAATCCTCCGGGGGCCTTAAAAAAAATTAAGAAAAATTATAGTGCCTCTCCAGAGCATATAATGTGCCTTGAAATGCAATCATAAAACCCTCTGCAAATCTAAATCCCAAAGGCAATCACCATACTTTGGTGGAAATCTTAGGAGACTTATGTTGCCTAGTCTCCACTATGCAAACAAATAAATGCCACTTGTCCTGTAATTTTCATCATGGGATATAGATGTGTGTGGGTTTATATGCTCTCAAAGATGAAGGCTCCAATTTCTATGAGTCCAGCATTTCTTTTCAATGGTAGCATTCATGGCTGACTTCTGTAATGCATTTAGGCATTGTGGGGAGTGCTTTATTCTGTGAACAATGCCAGGGCAGCCTCTGACTTGGCCATGTCCAGATTTAAATGCGGAATCTAAAGTTGAGTTGCCTTTTTTGTTTTTTCCCAGTAACAAATCTTCGCAACATATTTCTTCCTGCATGAGTAGGAATGTAAGGAAATGAAGTAATTGACAGTAATTTGGACACAAAGGATTCTGTCAGGGAAGGTGAGGACATCCATTGAACTGCCCTCTGCCTCTTGCTTTCCATAGCACATCCACACCCTGTTCCCAGCCCCATGGATTTGTGCCCAAGACCACAGCAATCCTCAAGTACAGAGGGTCAGCTCAGAAGCCCTCCTACCTCCACATCTGTTCTCTGGCAATGATGCTAAAGCAGATGCCTCAGGAAGAGTAAAGAAAAGGGCAAGCATCTAATGATGCTGCTTCTACTCTCTAATGATTTGCAGGTCAGGAATTTCCTGAGCCAGAAAACGTATCCGTGACTTTGGAAAGTGGGCCGTGTGCCCCAGACAAGTGGTTTGTGATGTGATTGTCCCATTCATTGAGCTGGCACCAATTTGAGCATTTTGATCAATGTAGATTCTTGCCTCAAACTAGAGTGCTCATTTGAGTCCTGATTATTTATCGTTGTTGTGAGTTTTCCTGTTTGTGGCCGTCTCATTTAATGACGAGTGCTGCAGATGGCGAATAAATTGAGACATATTTTAAACTAAGTATGAACTGGTTGTGTAACCTCAGCTGCCGTGGGATTTGTACAGGGGAGAAAAAAAAAGAGAAAGACTTTCCCTGCAAGTACTCAGCAGACAATCACTGCTCAGTGAATGAAGGCATGGATGTCATTTTACATCAGCTATACTTGCTTACATTCCTTGTGGCTGGAGGCAGAATTTAAGAAGCCATTGAATATAGCTGATAGAAGGAGGTAATAAAACAGCACAGAAGGAACAAAGAAATGCAAACTTAGACAGATAATAGCCTCATGCTAAAATGAGCTCTTCCTAAGTCCGTGTTTTTAGGGAAATTACCCTCCTGTATTGTATTTTCTGCTGCAAAGACAGGGGAAAAAAAGATAGCTGTGTAGTCATAGTTTAATACACAAAAATCAAAGGGAAGTTTATGCTGTGAGATTCTCGGGATGTGATTTACCACTGTGTTTTCCCTGCTGTCTAGCTTCTTTGACAGCAGAGGGGACTTTGATGGGTAGAGAAAACGTTTTTAAGAGCTGCTATGCACCTCCTGACCTCCTTTGTAAAGACTCCCAGTTTGCTGCTCTGAGTGCAGGTTTCTTGCTGGTGCTCAGTTGCAGCATTTGTGTTGAAGTCTTTTTACCATCCACAAACGAGTGGAGGATTTCCATAATTCTGAAAAATGACTATTTGATTTCACATCATGCGCTCATCACATTGTAGCTGCTTTGCTGTGGGAACAAAACCAGCAAGGTCTGGTGGAGAGGGATACAGACCTCAGCAGCTCCTGCAATAATGCATTTCAGTAGCCTGGCTGTAACCCTGGAGCTGGCCTGGGGCTAAGCTACACACCAGAGGGCTGGGAAGAAGGCAGTCCTTGGAGCTGCTCCACTGGTGATAGAGCTGAGATGTGCTCTCAGCTGGGAATGCTCTTCTAAACTTTGTCAAGAAGGTGGGCTGTGGTTCTGGGCAAACTCCTCATGAACCATTGTGCATTTTCTCCTGTCTGGGCGTGATGAATTCTTTTGACCTTTGATTTCTTTCTATAACAAAACCCCAGAATAATGTGTACTTTCAATAAATCCTCACAGTCTTTCAATAAAAATATTTGCCACTTGCAGCAAGATAGTGAGGGTTACTTAGCACTGTGTTTAGTGCCATCTGAGGATCTGTAGGGTAGCATTTGGCTTCTAGCTGTCTCTCCAGAGGGGTGAACCCCTCTCATGGATCTTGTGCTGTGTTTGCTAGATCTGTGGGGAGTCTCAGATGTTCTAGGATGGCCCAGTGCCGCTGAGTTGAGTCAGACAAGTGAAAATAGCTCTGGGTATGTCCACTTGTGCTGAGATGGGGCATGAATGTGGTGGAAGATGGGCAGATCCAGCAGCAGTGACTGTGGCATGGGCAGCAACCCCCAGCAGGGAGGCACAAAACACCCCCTGCCCAGTTCTGTGGCCCAGTCACTCTAAACCTGCAGACCCCTGGCAGAGGACAGCCAGCAGGCCACACCTAAATATGACACCAGGGAAAGTTTTATTCCTTTAAATAAGAACTGAACTGAAGAAGAAGTGTAAAGTCATTATGGCTTAGATCACACTCATTCTTGAATATCCTCTGGCAGGCTTTTGCTGTTTTGGCAGCACAAAGCTGCTGCAGCTAAGCACAAGCAGCTGTAGTGGGTTACAAATGCTTTTATGTCTCAAGAAGAAGCAGAGTGCTGGTTGAGCAGCTTCAGTCAGTGCTGTCTATTGATTTTCACCGGGGCAAAGTGGGTGTAAAACACCTCGGATCGATCCTGTTCTTTCTTGCTGTGCAGAGGGGTAACACCCCAGGGAGGTTGGGGGTTTCACGGAGCTGCTTTAATGAAGCTCCTAACAAATGGAGTAAGTTGGCTCTCACCAGGTTCTCCCTCAGAAGACATGTGCTGTGGGGGATGGGGGACCCCATCCCTGAGGTGGCTTGTGACTGAGAGTTCACTTTATGAAGGCATTTCTGACTGCATGACAAAACCAGCTTAAAACCCACCCACCAAACGCTGCCTGAGCACAAAGAGCCATTGCAGCATGGGCTGATTCATTTCCTATGTAGAGAGCACAATGTTGGTGGCAGCTGATTTCTTATCCCAGGAACTAATTTAGCATCCCCTTCCCCACATCACTGAAGACAATAAATTACACTTTAATCAAACACTTGTACATTATTTCTCCTACAGTAGCCAGAATATTTCACCAATTCTGTTTTTCAGCATCTCCCTTGGATCCTCTTTATCAGCTATATTGTTTCATATTAAGTGAGTGATTTGGTTTACCAGGTAAGATGTTTATGCTCAGCATGAAAATGAGCAATACACAGGTACCCTCCTGAATATTATTTCCCTGTCAACAGAGCAGATAGCCTGAGCTGCAGATTTAACTAAAGGAAAGAAACAAAGATGATGTGAGGGAGTATCCTGTCTGGAAGATGTAATTTCCTGAATATTCTGGCCATTCTTCACTCATCACCTTTCAGTCAGTCAAACATGCATTTGAAGTCCCTGTGGAAAGACATGCCAGACAGAGGGAATGGGGAAAGGGGCAGAGAATTTTTATCACCCACCAGCTGAGCTGAGACCACAGCCTAACTGTGACACAAGTCTCTGCTGCAATAAGATTATTTAGGTACAGGAGTGTATCTTCATCCAGACATCTGACAATACCTTGAATATCCTGTAGCAGCCTGATCGAAGGATGCTACAGATCCTGGAGCTGAGGGCTCACCTGGAAGTCACTAGAGGAAGTTAGACAAAACAAGCACTTGAATGGCATATTTCTGCTGCTCAAGTGAATTGTCTAGACTTTGTGCCCTTCTTTGCTCAAGTGAGTATGGAGAAAATTAAAGTTTGGACCGGAGGCCATTGTCATCAAAGCTGGTCTGCGCACTCATGTAGAAAGTTTATATAACAATAAACATTGCAATGAAAAACAGTGAGGGCAGAAAGTTCTCAGCAGCCTCTTGTGGAAGTGATGGCTTCTGCAAAGTCCTGGCAATCTGAGAAGAAACAGATGTTTTGGTTCTCCACCAGGAGGCTGTGAAATTTTGACCTGGCTGTCATTTGTCTGTGTTCACCTTAGCTGTTGTTGTACATCATAGGATGGTGATGCTCTTGGGGCTTCCAGATTGCCAGAGCCCATTCCATAGGAGGCTCTGAAATGATTCAATTACAGTTGATGGGAAACCTAAACTATTAGGAATGTTGAAATGTTTAGTTTGGATCTGAAACTGTAGAAATCTTTGTCCAACATGTTGGATTCATGCACATTCCAGGTCCTGGTGTTTCTGTATTTCCTGTTATTGGCCTTCACATTTAATACGATCATAAAGTTTCAAAGCTTTAATAAACTGAGATGAAAACAAAGAAACAGAAATAAGAGCTGTTCACTGCCTGTCTTGGATTGCTGGTTGGTAGAAGGTGCCACAGGACACAACAAATCATCTGTGTTGTGACTGTAGCAAGTAGTCACCAAGGCAAGGCATGGCCCCACTGTTCACAGCTGGACAATGTAATCTTGTCAATGTGAACAATTCAGGTTATTCCTGGGTAGTGTATTGGCTTTACAGCATTAATTTTAACCAAGTTAGGCAAAAATGCAGATTTTTTTTCATATTGCTTTTCTTACTGCTGGTCTGATTTTTGCTTTCAACTTGAGACACCCATGTTGATTTACATGAGCACTCTATCACTGAGATTTTTTTTCACAGCAGAGTCCAGGCAACTTTCATAGTTTTGTTCAAAGAGAAAGAGCAGAGAGATTTGACTGAGGCCTGTAATAGGAAATCATAGGGCTTTGGACTTTTCTTCCTCTCCTTTGATATGAACTTCTGTATATTTATGTTATTGTATAGGTTTCTGCAGAGATAGTCTTAATAAGCAGTGTCTCCCAGGAGGTGTGTGGACACTCCTGAGCTGTGCTGTGAGCCATGGATGGATGGATGGAAGGAAGAGCCCACAGCAGCAGTGCCTTACAGCCTGTGAGTACCCACTGGGCAATGTGTGAGTCAGAGACACTTTGGAGATGCACTGGCTTATGTCTGTGTTTTTAAAGTCAGTTTGAATCCACTTAGAGATCCTGTGCCACAATTACCCTCTTCTTCCTGGCTGCTTATATGGCACACCTGCTTTTTATATTAAATTGCAGAACCTTGAGGGAAGCAAGTCCTTTTTTTGGCTTGGTGTATGATGCCTAGTACTGCTGGGGTTGTTTCATGGGGATTTTGTCTGCTACTGCAATCTAATGATTAAATAACAACAAAAGGAACCTCTGGGGAAAATGCTCTGCTGAAGAAATCTGGATTTTCACTTGGAATTATCCTGATTCATGCCTAAACCTGGGTTGGGCCCCGCTCGGGTAATAACATTTCATGATGAGAAAACTGCACTGCAGCAAGCTAAGGGGTATTGATCACTTCAGGAAACTTGAGGAAAAGCATCAAAACTAGAAAAAAACATAAAGATTTGTTTTTCCCTAGTGATAAGTGCAAAATGCTGAGTAAACAGGATAGAAAAGCTCTGGAAACATAATTCCGAAAGTGTAGTGTCCAGGTCTGTCCATATTATTATCTGATGCAAATATCTCTGGGTCTGGAGACTGCATCTAGAGTAGATACTAGCTTTTTTTTTTTTTTTCCTGCCTGACATGCTAAGCAGACAGTGGTTGGGTTGTCTGTCTTTCCCAGCTGGGGCAGAAAGGCGGGTGTCACCCGCTTCACAGCTACAGTGCTGAACACTGCTCCCTCATGTGAGCACATGACTTGTCCTGCTCCTCCAGAGCTGGAAAGCTTAGGCACATCTTGTGGAGTGCAGGGCTTTTGGCCTTCTTTGCCTGTGAGACAATTCTTTGCAGCCTTTATTGCTACAACTGCATTTTTGTCTCCTCGGTCAGAAGCAAGTTACCCTTTATTTCAGTTAGCTCCTTGCGTGAATCCATTGCTTTGTTATTTTTAAATGGGAGATAATACCCACTGTTTGGCTAAATGTTTTCTTTTTCCCCTGCTGCTTTTCTTTTCCTCCCTCTGTTGTGGGTTAAGAAAAGTGAGAAGACCTGAGAAGGACCCAACTCCAGTTTCCTGTTCTAAACGGGCAAGGTCCTGAGCTCGTCTGTGTGCCGCTGTCCCGGCTGTCTCAGGAAGAACACAGCACCTGCCACACCTCTGCAGGGCTGCACTGCACTGGCAAAGGCTCCAGTGCTGGCTGTGGAGAAAGGCAGCAGCTTGGTTTGATATGTTTTTAATGATAGCTGAACAGCAGCCCAATAAGAGGGAGGGATAGTGAGGAAACCCTCCCAGGGATGTTATTCCAGAAATGCCAGACCTGCACCATGCACATTTTACACAAATATGTTGTTTCCAAAGCAGGTACCACACAACCTGGAGAACAGAAGGGCCACTTTGTTATAAAGGCTACATTTTTTACTGCATGCAGCAGGAAAACTGACCTGACATGGAGACAAAAGTTCACTCACACTGTGACCACCCTCAGGAAGAGTGGCTTTGCTTTTCTCTGAGGAGCTGATACGTCCCCAGTGAGCAAGAGTCAAGGCTCAGTTATGTGTAAACTCCTCAAAGCCCATGGCAGGCTTTGGACTGTATCTAATTTATTGGTCACTCTCTCTTTAGCAACTGAGTGGAGGAAGATGTCAGACATGGCCCAGTTTCACAGTTAATGGGTTGAACTGGTTCCCAAAGTAAATATTGGACAGCTTCTAGCTCCCGGTATTTTTCCATCTCTCTTCATATCTCTCCCTTGATCTCTACAATAGTAGATCAGCTGTGGGGGGAGCTGGGACTCCTTCACTTCAACATGCTGTGCTCTGGACTGTTCACCTGGAGTCCTGGGGCTTGCATGAGATCAGGTGCTTTGTGTGGATGAAGTCACCTCTAGTCCTGGAGGCTTGCAGCACAGATCCACACTGACCGTGTTGTGTAAAGCACTCATCGAGTTGCTCGGGATACTCGATGTCAGGAAGTGACTTAATGGAATCTGGGGATTGTTTTCCAAGCTCTGCTGCATTGTGAGTTTGAAGAGTCACTTTTTTCCTTCCACCTTTTTCTTCTCTGAGTATTTAAGTGGCATCACTAACACATCTGTGCTAGCTGCAATAGTTGTAGTAATTCTAGTTCTGGTGTTTGCAGAGTGGTTCGATTAATTTCCTTACTTCCTCATCTCAACACTTTTGAGGGAGTATTGATGAAACATTTTTCCAGAATTTGGACATAAAAGGTCCAGCTGAAATGCAGGTCTGCAGATAGCCATGACTTTTGGTCCTGAAGTTGTGGCCCATGTTTTCTGCGTTGGTCTCTGAAGGCTTGGCTCTCTTTTAAACATTATCAGCTTCAGTGGAGGTAAAGCAGAACAAGGTAATGGAGGATTTCACACCAGGTGTTTTATGTCTTTCTTTCTTCACAACACAAATTGTACTGGAGGTAAAGTGTGGACCAGACGCCTCAGATAATGTATAGCATTGGGGTCAAGAAAGAAATTTATGTGAGCAGCAGCACACAGCCCTTGCCTTCACTTGTCCTGCTGGGATGAGGAAAGCAAGGCACTCCGTTAAATGAAATAAGGATATTTGCCAACTTCTTACTTCTCAAAGCAGTCAAGAAAAAGCACACCAGCAACAGTTGCTCTGAATGAAAAATGTGATCTGAATTCTGTGATTTTACTAAGTGGTTAAGTGACTTTGTGCTTTGTTCTGCTTCACTGAAATGAAACAATACATGTTCATTCCAGTCTTTTGTCTTCTGATGGTATATTTTTTAATACTCTGAGTTGAGATAAATTTCCTTTGATTCCACAGAACAGACGATAAGAGAGAGAACAAAAAAAAATTCTAATCCTTGTAGTAAAAATACTCAGGTGAATTAAACAAGAAATCGGGCTTAAATCAGCCTAAATCAAATTACCTCTTAGTAATGAATCAGAGGACCTGGCTCCTGTTTCTCATGAACACTTATTTGTGTTTTCCAGCCCTAATAAGTTACTTTTTACTTGCTGGTGCTGCAATTTCATTGGAGTTTTGCAGGTGAGCTCATCTCCTTGTGAGGCAGGTACATCCTGTCCTCAGTTCAGTGCTGATTAAGCCAAGGCACAGTGCTGCTGAAGGACACGCAGGGTGAGCCAGGGCAAAGCCACTAAGCAAATCAGGACTCTGTGCCTTGCCTTACCTGTGACAGCCCAACAAGCAAGTGAGGTCATTTCCACGGGGTCCTGAGTATGACTTGTACAGCAGGTCGGTAGGTTTGTGTAATTTTAAAAAGATTTAGCAGTAGATTTGGGTATAGTATGAGCACATTGTTGGATTTTAACCCGTTTCTTGATTCCAGCTAGGTTTGAGCTTCAAAAGCAGCATCCAGAGGGACAGGATGTATTTTTATTTGCCTTAAAAAGAGCAGCCAGCATGACATCATCCCCTTCAATTAGGCAGACAATGATCTCTGCAGTGGAGGGGGAGGGAACACACTGCCCCCAATTCTGATGCTCTAGAGCTGGCTGAGTGGATGTGAATAACAGAAGTGATCAAAAGGGAAAGATCTTCAGTAGGGAACAGACAGTGGGGTTGCAGAGGGGAAGAGTCTTGCTTTGGCTTCGCAGGGAAGAAAGAAGGGAAAGCTGCAGGAGTCATGAGAAACCAAAGCGTGAAATACTCACAGGGAACAAATGGTGGGTAGCTTTAACAACCATTTCAGCAGGGTCAGAGAAGAATAAAAGGACTTATTAAGTCCACTTGCTGAGACAGAATTCACACAGTGCTCATTTGGCTGGCAGAATGGAAAATGGCAGCAATCCTGGGAGTTAAAGAACAACCCTTGGGCTGCAGACACATGGTTACTTGCCAATGAAGAATACAGTGAATTAGGGACAGCAGAACAGAAGCAGCTCTACTTTGGTGTCATGTTTTGCCTTGTCCTTTATTATGTCTGTTCTAGTTGCTTTTGGAAACATCTAAAACTTGCAGTAAGAATGTGGTAGTTCCCTCCTTGTTTCCAAGGCACACTTTTGAGGGACCTGCCATTCCTATGCTGCACAAAATCATCTTGAAGGATAGTAACAAGACACAGGGAGAGGCTGAGACCCATTCATACAAGACTAGTTATTTCCAAAGCTATTGAAATCCCTCCCAAGCAAGAAGCTGTTTCAATTCAAAGCAAATTACCCAACGTTTGCTCATTCTTGCTGCTGAACATTCATGAAGCAACTGCCATTGTGATTTTTATTTAGGGTAGGAAATACCCTGGTAGCACAGAGCCTGTGCAAGAATAGAGCCCTGTCTTAATGTCTGCTGTGTGTTTTCACTCTTTGCTGTATATGTTGCAGGAGACATAGATTTGAGACTCTTTTTTGTGAAGTGAGCACCAGATTATCATGGCCTTCATTTGGGGGCTCAGAGAACACCACCAGAAATCAGTATAATTTTCTACTTAGCTTCTCATTGTAGATGATTGTAGCACAACCATGAACTGACCCTGCTTCCAGCCTTGTGGAAAGTACATCAACAGGGGCAGATGTTTGAATCTTGCTGAACTTCAGCTCCTGTGTCTTTAAAAAGAAAAACTACCCTAGATCTAAATTACTTGAAGCCTCTGTTCTGGACCTATTGGAACTCCATTCAGAAGGAACTCGTGGGATAGTGGGGAAACTGCCCAAAGTCTTCCAGGCAGGAAGAGAAGAGGGCTGAAGACTAATGGGGTAATATGCATTTAAAGGCTTGTTTGAATCCATGTTACACTACAGGCTAAAGATCCTCAGTTGCTTTACCCCGGTACCTGAAATAGCTCAGGTTATCAAGGCTGTGTTTTGCTGTCATACCTGAGACAGGGAATGGAGGCACTGACAGAGTTGCTGTAGACAAGTAATCATCATTCAGAGTTCAGAGAAGATGTAGCCTGACAATCATTAGTCTCACCTCCTGGCACAGCTGTGTGAAATTATTGCATGTGGTGAGTGTGAACTGTGTTCAGGCCAATTCTCACCAATCTCCCAAATGCAGGTACAACAGATAAGTGTATCCTGCCTTTCCAGCCAGGCCCTAGGACTTTGTTGCTAGGCACCTTTCACTTCACTTCCCCTCTGAAAGAGGACTTCTTTCACTGAGTCAGGTGGCTTGGCTTTTTTTTGTAATGGCAACTCTAACAAAAGGGCTACATCATTCTCAACTCAGATTACAGACTCCTTGTACTGTTGCGGGGCATTATAGCAAAGTCAGTGAGGGCTTTTGTTGCTAACAATGATAAGAACTAAAGTTTATATCTGACTTTAATTAAAGAGCATGCTAAGGTCAGTATTGGGGGCACAATCAAAGGCTCCGTGGGATCTGGCATATCGTACCGAAATTTTTTAGCATCTGCTAACCTTAATTGATTTGCACACAGGACAACAGATTGTCTGGGATGTTCTGAAGTGCCATATTGTCAAGCCCCACCAGTTTTCTGGACATTGCACTAGAAATGTTTCTTCTTGTTTGCACATCTTTCATCGTGAAAGACCAAGCTGTGTAGAAACAAACCAGCCAAATTCAAGCTGTGAGCTCTTCTGCCAGGCTAGTGCCCAGCAGTCCTATTAATTATGTAGATTCTGGCTAGGGATAAAAGGGCTAAACAAATGAACTTAAAAAAAAAAGGCATGAGGAGGGTGTAATTGTCCAGGAGGGAGCAATCGTACAACCATGTCTTTAGTTCAGAGCCATTCAGCTCCCTGACATTGGTTCTGTGTTAGTAGATGTGGTTTTGTTTCCATGTAAAACATCTGGTAACTGAACTCAGGCAAGATACTTTAAAAAGTGTTTTAACAGCTTTTCCCCATGAGAAGCAGGGTCCCATGGCAAACACAATTTACCCAGGCCTGGCAAATGTTTTTCTCCATATTGCCTTGGAATGATTGCCTCAATTCCCTTCCCTTTCTTAGCAGTGATCTTGCCCTCATGTAATGCCCAAAGGCGATGCTGAGGAGCTCAGGGGTGTTTCATGGCCACCGTATTTCCCACAAGCAATCCTGCCGGTGACAGGAGAGGCTTTAACAGCACTTCTGCTGAATGGATTTTCTTCAGAGTGATGAAGGGGTCTTTCAAAGATTATAAACTTCACTTACAATGTTGGGAATTGTCAAAGAAAGCCAAAGAGCTCTTTCTGGTCTAGGAATATCATCAGAAGTCTTGCAGGTTTTTTGTTAGATGCAGACATTCTGTAACATTTCAACACTATCAGCCCCTGCCAAGTTCAGAAGAAAATCCCCGGCCAAACCCCTTGGTGGATGTAGGTAAGAATCAGATGTTTCAGGTTAGATTGTTTGTTAGGCCTACAGCGAAGGGCTTCAAAGCTCAGGATGAGTTACAGCATCATGTTTCCATGGCTTTATCCATCTATCAAATTGAAAGGATTTTGTAATGGCTAATTACTGCCGTCCCAATTAAAAATGAAGTAGTAGAGGCATTAAGAAACTTGCCGAGGGTAACAAAACTGGGAAGAGCTGGAAACAGGGTCTGCAACCAGGAGCTGGGTGTTACTCAATATCCTGGGGCCACGTCACCTCCCAGCAGCTCAGAGGTGAGATCCTAACTTCTCTGAAGCTGTGAGAGTTTGACAGTTGACTTCAGTGAAGCAAAAATACAACCCCATAGGATTATTCTGCCTTTATTCAAATTATTCACACAATTCAAGACAGTCAGTCTCTGTGGACTCTTTAAATGTCCCAGAGGCTTTGGTCTTTGCTCTGTCCTGGGGCATGTTTTCTTCAGAAGAAAGCCCTGGCTGGGCAGAGTGGTGCAGTCCACCTCTGCTGTGGTGTGTACCTGCTCCAAAAACTAGACAGGAGCTCATTAACTCCACTACATACATTGCATAAAAGGCCTTTACTACATAATCTTACATAAATGTGTATATTTTTAAATACATTAATTGCTTAATTTGTCTTCTTGTATTTTTTTCTAAAGATGAAACAAAAAGGAGTGGGAGTGATATTAAGGAAAGTTTTCATTGCTTTATTGTGTTGATCAATGAGTATTACAGCAGTTATGAATGCCAAGAAAACAAATACACAACCATAACTGGGGATGCAAATAAGCTTCTATTAACTAGAGCTCTAAAGATCAGAGCAGCCTGTATTTCTTGGACTGTGTTCTGTTCACTTTATTCCTTTAGGATTATAAAGAATTGAAGATCTGGAAGCAACTATCTACTCATTTGTTTATTCAGTGCAGGAATATGTTTGCATTAGGCACCCATCCAAAAGCAACTTGTTCTATTAAAAGAGAATGGGTCGCAGCAGGACACTTAGAAATGGATTTCTTCAGTAGCTGACTGCAAACACCCATTATTTCCAGTTCTTTTGTAAATTAATGAGGTTTTTACTTCTGTATGTATTACTTAAAAGAAACAAAACACAAACAAAAGAAGTCTTAAATCTGTGAAAAGATCACGCATATGAACAAATAAATTCTCATTCAATTTAAGTGTTAAGTTCCTTAAGTATCTAAGTAGGAAGTACTGTTAGGTAAAGTGATAATGCCAAGTGGGCATAGAAACTAAACAAGCTCTCTCTCATACTTTAAGTGCATTGAGAAAGCAAGTTGGTCAAATAAGACAAAAGTAATGTTTTGGACTTCCATGGGACAAAGGGAGGAATGATCTTCCCAAGACTGTATGGAGCTGGAAGCCACCACCCTCGTTCATCCTGAATTGCAACTTGGTCTTAAATCAGTGCTTTTGAGCTCAGTAGAACTGTTTGTGGAGTTACATGTCCAGAACTTCATGGGGGAGTGGGAGAAGATCCTCAGCAGCCCTGAAGGACATTTGAAATCTGGTTTTTGTGACTGGTTCAGTTGAACACAGCCATGAGCCTGTGGAAAGGAAACAGGAACCGGGATTAAGCTTAAATTCTTCAACGTGCAAACTTGCCAGGGTTTTACTCATGTTGCTTTTTGTTTCTTCCAAGTTAAGACCAGCACATGGATGGTTTGCATGACCTGACTGGTGGCCAGTACTGTGTAAAGTCATGATAAATTGATTGCAGGTCAGAGTTTGAATGTTTGGGGATTGGGAATGGCAACAGAGCAGGATCTGGATTTTGCTGTCTCTCCTTGAGACAGTTTTCCCTTTAAAGGTCATTTTGGAAAATGTATAGAATGAGCTGTTAGAGGTTTTTGATCCTGCAAAATTGAAAATAAGTGTGCTAATCTGGAAGGCAATTGAAAGACTTTCAAGATGATGTTTAAATGAAGCAGTTGTTTTTTAAGCAGGGCTCTACTCTGTGCTATTGCCCACATTGGTCAAAAAATTCTCAGAGAGGGTGTCAGTCTCTATTAAATTCTCTGCATAAAGGGAGTGATAGAAGCAGAAACAATAAGAGAAGGCCATTAGGAAAGTTTCACATTTAAATCCTCTTATAACTGCTGCTAGAAGGTTGTGTCAGAGCTGATTTCCATATTCAACACTGGCCTGCTTAAAGAGAGTGAAGTTTTAGTTCCTTAAGTATAATACATGTTCATTTGCTCTTAAATTCTTATTTGCTCTTTGCAAAAGATGTGGAATTCTTACATGAATAACAGATAAGTGAGACCATATGTGGTATAATAGGTTGTATTCCTATTATGTTGCTCTTGGCACCTCTCATATCCTCTGAGTAAGAATAAAACTGTGTCTCTTTCTTCCCCCTCCTCATAAGAGCAATTCTGCATTTGCCATTGAGCCAACAAAAGAATCCAGTTATGATCCTATCCTCAGGAGTGCGTATGTACCTCTTAAAAAGTGATTAATTTTAACATGGCCCACTGGGGTGTTCAGGGGGAGAGAGATGTCACAGCCCTTTTGCTTGTTGGAAAGTCTAGGTATAAAATGCATTTGGGAAAGAAATGAGTGCATAAAGCCAAACCTGTTTATATTTTTAACAGCCTGCAATCTGAGGATGAGTTAAGCTAGTGGGGTGGTTTTGGAGATCTTCATCTGAAATGCTGTTGAGGGTTCCAGTGCAACTGGTGAAAAATCAGTACATTTAAGAACAAATTAACAGTAATACAAATAATAAAGTCACATGAGATCAGAGGCATGAATATGATGCACTGCATTGCAAGCAAAACTTTAAAGAAACTTGTGTGCAACCAGAACTGGGAGTGGACTTGGATGGCAACGATGGAGAAATGGGATGTTTTTTGTTTTACTCAACGAATCAAACATGATATCTTCTAATGGAACTGGAAACAACTGAAACAACCAAGCTCTAGGATGTAGGGTGCTATATTAAGGATTAATCCACAACCACTGAAAAATTTGGTGGTCCTCAGAAGACCCTACTAAAGAATTATGTTTGTTCTCCACTGATATTTTTTACTTGGAAAGGGGAGGTGATGCAAGGGGAGGATAGAAAGGAGTGGGTGGGGAGGGAAATCTGGTTTCCATTGGAAAGATTTTTAAATGGAAACTTCCAACCGCTTCTATAGTTAATGAGGAAATAGAACATTTTGTTGAAAAGATTTCATTGGGAAACATTTTCCATTTTCCATCAAAAACCTTTCCAGCCCAGCTTTTCCAAGCAGCTCTAGTTGTCTCACATAGAGGCTACTTGGAAGCTGATGGCACACATGGGAAAGAGCACAACTCTGCTGGCCTCGAGAGCGTCCTGGAATGGGGGAGTTTGGCCAAATGTGGGGCAGGAGCGGATCAGGTGATTCTGGGAGCAGTTCGGATTGCACTCATCAGAGGCAGTGGTGCTTGCACACAGAGACCCTCTCTGCTCTCTGTCAAAGGGTTTCACAGCTTATTGTGCATGGCAGAGGGATCGTTTCACACACCAGTGAAATGCAGTCTCTTGTGGGTTGGAAAATAGCAATGGCTGGACCTCAAAAAAGGCTTAGATTCAGTTTGGGATACCGTAGAAAAGTCAAGGTTTGCTAACAGTTACCAGCCTACTGGTATCGGAGACACCACATTTTCCATTTATACTCAGAGCAGGAAGTAACTGTGGTCTTTTCATACACCACAGTATGGTTCTTTTTCTGGCAAGTGTTCACTTTTTAATGATGACCACTATATTTTCCATTGTTTGTGCTAAAGCTCTGTTTACAGCTTAATGCAGTTGTGATGTTCTGTGTTAATCATTTATCCATATGGAAAAATGTGTAAAATACACTTAGGAAAATACTCACATTAGTCCCACATTTGGGGGACTAAAGAAAAATCATGCTTTGTAGTCGTCCTGCATCCTTGACTACAAATATTCCATCTTCTAGGCTTGCTGATGCATATTTCTTTCTAAATTATTCTCATGGTTCTGATGAGATCAAACCAGGTCAAGATAAAACCAGTTGATAGCTGTTCCCTTCCTTGCAGGTCAGGTCACTCCTTGTAGAGAGAAGAGCCTGTCTGTGCTGTGTTTTTGAAGTCTGCTGCATCCACAGCTGAAGCCCTGACTGCAGCCAGCAGAGCTGAGATTCAGGCATCACAGCAGCTGAGTCACTGCACCAGCGCTGCAGAAGTGCCCTCACAGGGCACAGCTCTGCCCCCTTGATCTCTGACATGGGGTTTATGTTTATGTCGGAGCCTTGTGTACAGCAACAAGCCAGGGCTGCTTATTTGACCTCGGGCATCTGGTTTTTGGCATAGTTTGTAAGCACTTTTAGAAGCACAATGAGTAGGATCAGGAGGATTTAGTTATAGCTATTTTCATTTTTGCTTGTACAAATGCTGTGATCCATCAGCTCAGCTGGGGCAAAGGACCTCGCTGACAACTCACAGGTGTCTCTGTTGCTCTGTTGTTCCAGTATTTAAAGGGTGGCTACAAAGGGTATGGAGACTCAGTTTTTATAGGGGATCACATAGAAAAGATGAGGGGTAATAGGTGCAAGTTACTCCTAGGGAGATTCCATTTACACACAAGAGGAAAATTTTTTAGAACAATCAGCCTTTAGGAAAATCTCCCCAGGGAAGTGGTGGATTCCCCAAAGTCAGGTACTTCTAAGATTCAGGTGGACAGGGTGCTGGGCCATCTTGTCTAGCCCGTGTTTTAGCCAGGAAAGATGATCACCAGGTGATCACTGAGGTCCCGGACAGGCCTGGTACTCTGTGATTCTGTGATGTGATTCAACAGAATATAACTGTGCTGTCTTTCCTGTAAATGAATTAAGGGCGGATTTTACCGATCCTCTGGCAAGGAAGGAAGGAAGGAGAGCTTTTTCCCCACCTAGGGATGGAGGGGTCTCAAAGCTGGCGCTGCGTTCTGTCCGTGAGACTGCTACACTGATTCAGTTTCTAGGGGAGAATAGTTCACAGAGAAGCCCAAACTCTCCCTGCCTGGAGGGACAGCCTTTCTCCTGTGGGAGAAAACGCAACCAGTGATTGCTCCTTAGCACAGACACAGGGAGGGCTTTAAACCATGGAGAAGCAGTCCCAGGAAAACCACCAGTAGGGCAGTCTATTTTGGTCTGGGGTGCAAGGTCGGTCACTTTATGCGCAAGAAGATGAGTTGGTGTGGCAGGAGGTCAGCTTGGCTGAACAGGGAACCCCCAACTCAAATTGGTGAACAAAACAGCACCAGGAAGAGTTGGAAAAGGGGACAGGACATTGAGCAGAAATACAGAAGCATATAGAAACATCTCCTGGGATTGCTGGGATGAAAACAGGCATGCCCAGCCTCATCTGGAGCTAGAACTGGTGAAGGGTATGAGGGGCAACAAGGGCATTTCTTCAGCTACATTGGCAGCAGAAGGAGAGCTGTTGCTGCCTGGTGATGCTGTGATGAAGGACACTGAAAAGACCAAGGGATTCAGCACTTCCCCTGTCTCAGCCTTTCTGGCACAGTCTGCTCTCCAGCCTCCCAGGTTCCTGCATCGCAGCTGCAGCCTGGTCCCCAGGGCCCCTGAGACGAGGAGAAGCCTCATTTGAGCTGCTCATGGGCTCAGTGTATCTCAGCACCCAAGGGTGGCCAGTCCTGACAAGGGGACAAGCAGCACACAGACTGTGTTGGCTGACACCCTCATCTGGTGAAGGGGAAACTCCTTTTATCCTCCCAAAAATCAGGGCAAGTTTGTCCCATGCTTCAGAGAGTAACAGATTTATCTCTGGCTGATGGTTGGATGATCACAGTCCAGCAGCTGTTGCTCACTAGGCAGGTTTACAAGAACTATTCTCCCTTCTAGGCAAATACAGAAGGCCCAGATTCCACCTGGCTTGCTATTTTGCAGTCACAGGGAAATCAGCAGGAAGCTTATACGGATCACATGAGAGGCAGGCAGGACTCTGCCCTGAGGCTCTTGCAAATGCAGGGTTGGTCTTCTGAAATTACAGAAGTTGCATCTATTTTATGGTATTTGAAGGATCTGACCTGTTATATTTATTTTGCAGATGGCTTCTTTGACCTGCTGCTGTTTCTATTTTTTTTTTTAATGAGGTTCTCAAGCAACATTTATCTATTAAATCAGGTCATTTAAAAAATTACATTTCCTTCCTGAAGTCCATAGTGGTTTTTCTGTCTAAGAAAAGTGGGACATACAACTATCATTTCCCATGTGCTGGATCAAGAACAGTATCAGAAGAGACCAGGGTAATTTTTATAAAATGAGCATTGCTCCCCACCATCCTCAAGCTGATAAATAAACAATGGGCTTCCATAACCAGAACACAAACCAAAGTGTCATCAAACAAAATATTTTAAACAGAAAGAAAAACCTGACTGAGTTTCCAGGTTTGTTTGTTTTTTCTTCTTCACTTTTCAGGGTTTTTTCTTTTTTTTTTTTTTCAGTTTTCCCAAATTATCCATTATTTGTCTGCCTCTAATTGTTTTTGGAGCCCAAATTTAGGTCACGTGGAGTGTGTGTCTGCATGAGTTCAGAAGTAAGGCATCAGCTTTTCCAGTAGATGACTCTGGGAGATCTTGGGAGGACTCTGAGCACTCTAAGGCCTTGCAGCAACATTTGTGAGCTGACTATATCCAGAAACAGCACTGGCTGCTGAGGGGACTATGAGGCAAAGGCTCCTGCCCATGTTGTAAATGTTTTTAACACCTAGGATAGCAAGGCTGTGGACAGATCGCTTTTGGGGATGTTCTAAGAGATCGTGTTTGGAGAAATTGTTACAGAAGGCAAAAGTGTAACAGGGAACACTTTAACAACCTAACCAGTTATGTTCCACTTCTCCAGACTGATTCTAGGCTCTGAGTCATTTGCTCATGTATAATTTTTCTTGCCTGCAACACTGATTCACTGAGAGTTGATCCTACCAAGCACCGAATACACTCAAATTCCATCACACTGCCTTTGCTATGGGCAATGAGTCTTCAGTACCCTCCTGGCTCCAGCTCTAACATGTTCTGAAATGAGAATGCTGGATGTAAATGGGTTTTAAATGCACTTAGGGCATCATTGAAGCTTGAAGACCCATCCTGTGGGACTGCTGAGGATAAGGGTGGCCTTGGGTTGGGCTCTAGTGGTGGAAGTCCTATTACTCTGCTATTCTGAGAGCTGTGCTTTTCTAAAATTGAGGATTAAATTCTGAGTCTTTCCTCTCATATACCCAAGAGTCAGTGGATTTATCCCAAGTGTTGTGAGCATGTGCCTTGAAGGCAGCTTTCAGAGCAATCTGACAAATCTAAGCTCAAAATTTCCTGAAGCTCTCACATTTAAAAGTGAGCAAAACAATTCTTGCTGAGGCAAAGCATTGCTGGAGTGGTTGGCTTTTGCACACCTTGGGGAGGGCCTTACCTGATGTATAGGGCACACTTGATATGCCACTGCAGTCCTCTCGTTCCCACCAAGAGGATTTTGTGATGTGAACGCTGACGATGCTCAGCAGGCTGAATTGCCAATACCCTGTGGCAAATCTGCTGTTTGCACTGCTGCAAGCACAGAAACAGATGTCCTGGGCCTTCCTGGCTCTGGTGCTCCAGTGCTTGCAGCAAACTTCACAGGTGGGAGCATCTTAGCATCACCCACCAAGCAGATGAGCTCCCTGCTGGTGACTCTTTGTTCTCTTGGGCCAAGACCAACAAGTGTGGACACTGAACCAGACAAAGGGATCTGAAAAGGGAGGCACATCCCACGGTCCTACTTAGCCTAAGGTCACTCTTCCATGTGGCTCTGTCTTGTGAGTGATTTAACACTCTCACATTTCCCCTTGGTGTGTTTGCAAGAGACAAATCAATAGAGGATTTGCCAAGGTGTGAGGAGGCTGCAAAATTCTACGGCCACGAGCACAATAAATAGGAGTGGCAGAAGCATGGGGGAATTGTGCAGGTTATGCCAGACAAGCAGTGATAAAACTTTTATAGTCCCATCCCATATTTTGTGTGTCTCCCATCTTTGCCTGGCTTTATTGGGTTTGGGGTTTTAAGTTTTTATTGAAAATAATTTGTTGCTATGGAAACAACTGTATCCATTAAACTGGGTGGAGCTTAATGGCACCCTCTGAGGCTAAGATCAGTTCATCATTTAGTTTTAATGATGTGCTGTAACATTTGCTGCAGATTTGTCATTTTGTTGTGGTTTCATCCATCCCTCCCATGCCCCTTTTGTTTTTCCCACCTACCCATTGTCTCCAGAGGCATGGATGTAGAGAGCTCTTTTGGGCAGGGGCTCTCTGCATTTATAATGTTTTTTAAACAGTCTCAGATATACTGTTGAATTAATCCCAAACAATATCAATTTGGTTGTAAACAAGCTTCATTTGGTCAGAGAGAGGCACAAAAAGTGAAATTATGTCTGCGTTGTCATACAGCTGAGCAGTAGTAGAGAGGGATTTATACTAAGACAGATACAAATAACTAGATTCTATAGCTAGATCTCTAGATATATATTCAGCCTCCCTCACACCCCCTCAGATCTTAGAACACTGCAGTTTCCAGATTTTCTGGTTGTGGAGAAGAACAATTTACCTTATGGTTACTTCTGTTACTTTTGGGTGTAAAAAACACTTCTGGTACTAATTCTAGAGGATCCTCAAAAAGATAAACTGAGAGTGAACTCAAGGTTAAATTGCATTTTTTGTGATAGCTGCCATGTGATTTGGACCTGAATTTCTTAGTGCAAAGGCAGCCAGGGTGAATGTGGATTTTGGAAGGACAGATCTATTCCTTTTGGGTATTATACTGGAGTCAATTCCTTGTTTGCCAAAGATAAGTCTGAAATGATTGCAAACATCGAGTCTCACTCTTTAAACATTCTATACTTAGAAACAGAGGGCTGGGGAATAGGGATTACTTTAAAAGGGGGTGAGCTGTCATTGATCATAGAAAGGCAATATGTATTTATCAAATGCCTATACTCTAGGGGGATAAAATTATACAGAAATAATTTTTTCTCATTTTTAGAGGTAGTCCTTTGGGAGGTGGAACACAATGATGGTTAAATAACATTCAGCAGAACAAATCTGTGGCCTCCCAAATGATTTTATGACAGATGAATAGCTGCATTGAAGTCAAGAGTACTTTTAGTTGTGTGTAGAGAAAAGCATGTAGGCATTTTTTATGAGTTTATCAACTTTGATTTCAAGTGGAAATTCATCAGGTTTAGGACACGGCATCTTCCTTGGGGTTTCCTAACTAAGTGTTACAACTCAAAGGAACAATTTAGAGGCATGTAATGACTGACTGATTTGGGAGCAGTTTATAGTCCTGCTGTTGCTATCATGTGTCCTGCCGTGCATCCATGGATCCCTTCTCCATCCTCACACACAGCACAAGCTCAGTGAGCATCAGGCCAAGCGTTTGGGAAGCATTTTGTGTCCCACATGTGCTTTTGCCTGGGCAGCATTCCTTGCTGGTGGTGTGGCTGGGATGGCAGGGCCAGCAGGTGGGCCAGCACGGCCTGCCTACGTGAGTGAGAGGTGGCAAGCAGAAAAAATATCGGTTAGTGCACCAACATCAACCTCAAGATGAAGAGCTGTGGAATATTTCCTGCCCACACAGTGCTGTGTGTCATCCAGACCCTGCTCTCCTGCCAAGTTAATCACTCTGTGTAGAGCTTGTAAATGGTTTGAAATTGTGAATGATATGTTTCTGAATAACCGTGAATGTTTTCATGAGTACATCTTCAAAATTTTCTACAGATGGTTCGGTGGTTAGTCTGTGATTTATCAAATATTTGAATTGTTTCCTATGGAGCAAATCGGAATATTGTTGAGAAAAAAAAGTCCTGACTTTCTAGTGTTTCTACATTGCTGCTTTCAATGGATGGAGTCAATTTTGTTATCACACGGAACAAAGAAATTCCAAGGCTGATGACACAAATGTTTATGCTTGTAATTTGTTGCCTTTGGGTGATTGGGATTTATTTTCTTGGACATTTGCTGGATCTAGTGTGAAGCATTCATCCAAATACCTGGAGAGGAAAGAGCACTGCCGAGAGCGGTTGCTTGAGGCAGAGCAGCTCATGGGGGAGCTCAGTGGCAGCCCTGGGGGTGTCCCACACTCTCTGGGCAGCAAGCAGGGACACCCTCGGTTGTCCCTTGCCAGGAAGCATTTGGGAGCTCTGGATAAGGCACCAGTGCCAAAGGCAGCTCCTCTGACCAGCCCTTTGCAGACATTCCATCAGTGCTGTAGCCGTGACGTGCTGACGGACCAGACAAGTCGAATGCCTGCATTTCAGCACGCTCTTATCTGTCACCTCTCCCAGCTTTCCTGCCCCTTCCAGCTCTGCCCTCCTGCTGGGACACGGCTGCCAAGTAGAGGTGTGGTAGGGAAGACCTGGGATGTTAATTTTGCCCTGGTTTTTTGGAGTGGGGGCCAAGGTTGTCCTTCTGTGCCTAAAGGCTCAAGCAGAGCTATACCAATGTCACCCCTCTTCAGCCTCTCCTGCTCCCCCAGACACTTGGAGTGTGGCAGAGCTGTGCATTAATGGGAGATGGTGGCACTGGGAATCCCTCTGTCACCCTCCACACTGTGTTTCTGAGTCAGGCTGGGAAGGTGGGGACCAAGCTCTGGAAAAGAGATGTCCCCTGCCGTGCAGGGACTTGTGAGCTGAGGAGTGGGCACAGGGCTGTGGCTCACACCCACGTGCCCAGTGGCACCTGTGGCCTCCCTGGGGTAAGTTTGCCATCTGGAAAAGGGTACCACTTGTTTTCTTGTTTTAAAGGCTGTTTTCCCTGACTCACTATTTTAAACAGCCCTATTTGCAGTCCCTTGTTTAAAAGATGTGTGTTGGGTGCTGTCACTGCTCCTGGTGTGAGCAGGCAGCAATCCCCAGCCATCAGCTGGCTTTGTTGGAGTGTTGCAGTTGATGGACAACCTGTGAGCTGCAGGCTGAGGGATGAGAGGAATCAAAGGAATTTCTTCTTTATTTATTTAAAAATAAAAAAAGGAGAGACAAAACTGAATAACCATTCTCAAGTCTCACATTGTTGCCTGTAAACAGATCCTGGGTCTCCTCTTTTAATATCATCTTACGTGTCAGGGTGACAACTAAGCTGTCTGCTGCAAGAAAAAGAAAGGGAGAAAAGACCTCAACTTCTCAAAACCACTTAAGTTTTTCCTTTATGAAATACATCGATAAATATAGCTAGTTCAGCTAGCACCCTGCTGGTGTTATGTCTGAGAGCTATGGCAGGCTTTCAAACAAAGCCAGCAAAATCTATACTTAGAAGCAACCCTCAGATTTTCATGCAAACATAGAAATGAAATGGGAGCGATAACAAAAGGGGGAGGCTGGTGGCTTGCCTACGTGTGTCTGCCAACCCAGCTGCTGTGTCAGACTTTGCTGTGAAAACCCTTTGAATCATGATTTCCAGGAATGCAGCTGTGTCTGTGCCTCCCTGTGCACCACCACGGGTGCATGGCCTCATGTGTCCGACCTTTTCAAAAGTGTGTTGACATGTTCAGAAATAAACTTTGCGATGTAAAGGTAACATATTGGATTGGGAATAAACAAATCAGCCCTAAGAGAACAGGTCCTTTAAAAGCCATGGGGAGCTCTTGCTGGGGTCTGGATGCATGCTCAGGTCTGGCAGCTGAAGCTGGCATCCTGCTTCTCTTGTGTCTGCAGGACTCTTCTGCTGCTTATCCCTGCTGGATTGAAGGACCCTGTGTGTGTTCACCAGCTTATCCTCACCTCACCTCTGGTGGGTGCATGGGGGAGAGAGGGGGAAATGAGTTCCTCTTCCACTCCTCTCACCTCAGAGAGGTGAGACTACCCAGCTGTGAGGCTGCTGCTGCAGCTGGGAGCCCACCATCTCCTGAGCCCTGCATGGGGCTTCACCCCAGGACCCCCTTCCTCGCTTAGTCTTGTCAACCTGTGTGGTTTTTAGAGCCTCTGATGCTCCCAATTGCTTCTTCACTGTCCCTGTCTGAGGTAAACGTAGCACAATGCCTTTTCTGAAAGGGTGGCACCTTTTTGCAGGCACTCTGCTTGTACTTTTCATCAGGCTGGTGTTTTGAGGGGACATAAGCTTCTCTATCAGTTCACCATAGCGCCAGGGCAAATAAAAACCTTTCACTGTAAAATGGAGCTTGTAATTTCCTTGGACTGCCTGGCTGAAGGCCTTGCTGGGTGCCTTATGCTCTCTGCAGGTGCCTCGCCTTAGGGAAGGACTCCAGGTGTGAGCATGCTGTCCTCCTTCACGTCACCATGGGCCACTGCCACCAGCAGGGGCTGGGGCACATCTGGGCTAACCTGGACAACACGATTCCCTCACGGATCTTCTGGACTTTGCCCTGGTTTCATCAGGGAGGGAGGGGAGGTTTCCAGGGGATTAGAGTGCTGGACAGGTGCTTAGAGGTTAAACTCCTGCTTTGCCACTGACTTCTGGTGCTACTTTGGCCAAATGTACAAAACACGGCCTTGCATCCCTTTTAATCACAAAAGTTGTTTTAGTCGTTGTATCATCTTAAGATGTAAATGGGAGTGGCTCTATTCAGTGTCTCCAAAGATCAGCAGCTTTTGTTTTGCTCAAGAGAGAAATACCTAAATCCCTCAGGAGGGTTGTTTAAACTTCTGCTGGGTTTGATTGGGGAAGGGTGGATGCTTATGTTGGGTTTTTTATAAATAAAATCCTTGCTTACTTGCTTGCCTGTGGCGAAACAGTTTGGCTAAGACTACTGTAAAATGAAAAAACTATACGGTCATGCCTTGATCATTTTGGGCAACTACAGAAATGGGTCAGTCCTGTCATGGACATATGTGTCTGTTTAGTCATTTACTGTAAAACTTCAATTTTTTTCTATCAGGCAAATGGGAAGCCACTGCTCTGAGCCAACAGTTGTGTGGATTTCTCCATGGGACAGCAACTTCTTTTTATTTCACTTTTAACTCATTGAAGAAAGAGTTTGTCAAGCAAAGCCCTAAATGAAACACTTAAGCAATATTTAATGAAGTTTTTTCTCCTTATCTTCTTATTTTTCCTGCTTTTGAGGTAGATGTAATCTGATCCTGACAGATATTTTGAGAGAGATTCTCAGTGCTCTTTAATCAAGAGCCAGAAAATAGAAAAGTGTCAGAGAAACACATGAAGATCAGGAGAAACTGGTCAGAGCTAAGAATGCTATCCCACTTTAAGAATTGCCATTGGCTGCAAAGGAGCTGACGAACATTTTCTAATGTAAGCTCCACTCTTACAGCTTTGTGGGGGATTTATTCCTAGCAGTGACTTTTTCATTGATTTTCTGACCTAGTTCATGAAAGGTTAAGCTGGGCATGCCACACTTGGCTCCCTGCTTTAACGTTTTCTGCTGCCTTAGCTAACTCTTGTTCTTTCTGCTGCTCATTGATCACTGAGTCAGAGAATGATTCAAGTGTTGTTTGAACAACAATGTTTGAGGATTGTTTATCGGTGACTCCACGTCTGCGAGAGGCACATGTTGCAATCTGTACTTCACATTTTTTCCCTCTGATGGTCTGGAGGCCTGGTGGTGTTACAGGTCTGCTGGCTCACCTCACCTACATGTGACTCATTCCCTATGGATCCCACTCTTACCTGAACTCTCCCAGTGAACTGCAGTAGCAGGGGGTTAATGTTGCTGGGCCTCGGAGCAATGTGCTTGCCCTTGTTTAAAGGTAGAGCAAACATATTCCTGCCTTCAGAAGCTGTAGTTGAGATGGGTCCCAGCTCCTTGCAGAGAGGAGGAGTGCAGGATGGGGTGCAACAGCAGTGGAGAAAGCAGGCAATGGCAAAGGATGAGGCAGAGTCATTTTGGTTGTCCTTGCTCTGTCATGAAATGTCCCTGTGGGACATCTGCCCTGGAGGAGCAGCTCACAGTCACTTTTCTCTTCTGCTGGGGCTTTTGCCAGGTGCTGGTTTAGCTGAGCCAGGGCCCCAAGGTATTGATTTCTCTCTCAGGAGGGTGAAGGGCTGTGTTCACCTTTTCAGGAAAGGGCATGGCCAGAGGTATTTTCTGTGCACTGTCACTAGAAAGCCACACCATCAATCAGGCTTTGCTTTGCAGGGTCTACAAAGGAAGAGTCTGGTGTGTGCAGCTCTCTTCACTCTCCTGCACAGGGGTTGGGTCATGCCAGTCCATGTAACCCAATAGTTACCCCGTGGGGAAGCAGTATCAGTGTCATATGCCATAGGAGAATGATCTGACCTTTCTTGTTTATATGGTAAGTGTGGCCAGGAGGCTTCTTTGTCAGCCTGATAGGCCCAGCTGCCAGCTCTTCGTGTGTCTTGTGAGCTCCAAAGCTCTTGCCAGGGCTTTGAAGTTAACAAAGAGTTATTTGGAGTTATTTGGAGTTGCAGGGTTTTATTTCATAGAGGACTCCTGTGCATGGCTCAAATGAAAATGTTCTCCTGGTTCAGAACTCACACGTTGAGCAGTGCTCCAATGGTGGTGAGCTGGAACAACACACAGTAAATGCAAGTCAGGTTGTCTCTTTCCAAGACTCAAACATCATGGAGATAGGGTTGTCTTGGTAGTTAAGGACAGACTAAGATTTTGCTGTTGGAAAAATCAGCAGCTCAGAAGCTCAGAAGTTTGCTTTTTAGTAGAACATGGTGGTAAAGACAGCCTTTGTGTGGGGCCAGCCCCCTGGTTCGGCTGAGGCTGCAGGGACTCCTTGGGTTTTACACTGGCAAAACATTTGACTGATATCTACTGTTTTCTGAAGAGAGGCTCAGTCACCACAGGTTTTCCCATGCTGCCCAAACATCTGATCCCCATGGCTCACTACAGGAGTGACTAAAAGAGAGGTCCTTGAGAAGGATGTGCTCGGTCTTGCCCTACGTGGTGCACAAATGTGGGTGCCTACCCAGTAGATCTTTCTAGTTACCAGGATGCTAACATGATGCTTTTTGTATAAAATATCTAAGAAAAAACCTCATCTTGATTAATGTTATGCAAGCAAATGTGTTTGTGGGACAGAACAACATAATTCATCTATCAAAGCAGATTTTCTTCTTACAATTACAGAGACACCTCAAAGCCCTGAACTGGTTTAAGGTGCCTGTGTGCTGGCTGTTAGATGCCTGCACACTGTCAGACTCTTCCCTAAAGTGGTAGGTGTAACAAAGAGGAGGGAGAATCCCCATTGCACAGGACAAAAATGAAGTGGTTCACTCTAAGTCACAGTTGAGGTCTGTGGTAAAGCTGGGAACAAAACTTTAATTCTCTCCAAGTCTCAGGCACTTCCTTGCAAATACTCCCTTGCTTTATTATGCTTTATCTCATCCATACAATAAAATCATGCTGACTGTGTGCTAAGGGAACCCCTTCATGCTCTTGGTGCTGCTGGCCAAACGAGATGTGAATGTATCTGAACAATAATTGCAGCTGATTAATTCTGGCAGCAGCGTACCTGACATCACATCTGTTACTCCGATGCTGTGCTCAGCCTCAGTCCGTGGCAGACCATGCTGGGGTAAAACTGCTCACTGGGATTGCTTGAATGTGCATCTGTGCTTCTCACACAGCACAGCAAAAGGCTGGCATCTCTGCAAGAACCAAACCCACAATCTCGTGAGCTTTTCCAGGTCAGGCTGGCTCTAAACCTGAGCAAATCCCTTTCTTTTGCAGGTGACCTGACAGCGGGGCTTAAAGGTGCTGAAAAGGTGGGAGGAAGAGGCATGGCATTTTTTGTGTGAACACAAAAAGCCATTGAAGCCACCTGGCCAGGGGGGCATCAGATAAACAACTTTTCAGTGCACAGTCCTTGTGTCCTTTCTGTCTCCTCAACACTTGGCTGCTCCTGTGTCTTACCCAGAATAGTCCTGTGTCTTACCCAGGACCCTACAAGAAATGGTTCTCCATCTCATACCAATATTTTGGGTTATAATTCTCATTTCACTCTGGGGTTTTTGTGAGACTTTTTGTGTTGTGAAACCTGAGACTTTTTGTGTTCTATTCCCCATACAGCAAGCACACCCATCAAACAGTGGAGCTGGCAGCTGCTGGAGGTGGAGAAGACAAAGGCTGTGCCCTCAGGAGCCCAAAGTGAACATCTGACCTGAGTTCCTCAGGACCAGGTATGTGTTGATTTGCCAGGCTGTGGGCTGATCTGGGAAGAAACCATCCTTGATTTTGGCCATTCTTTATGTGTCAGAATGTAACTCAGTCCAGCCCTGGATGGTATTCTCTATTCTCAGTAAGTTTTCTTACAAAGGCCTTCACTTAAAAAAGCCTTACATAACATTGTAAGGGAGGAGTATTAACATTGAATTACTGCTGAAACAAAGTTTAATTAACAAGTGTGAGAAGTGAGTCAGGCTCTCTTTATGAAACCTTCCTTGATACAATTAGATAAAGAGAAGGTAGGTAGCACACAGCTTTCAAGATTCCTTTATCTTTGATAGCTCTCAGGGTCTTCCTCCCAGGCTTGGACTTCTGGCACAAAACTCAGCAATTTAAACTGATGGACACAGATAGTACTGCAAGAAACAGGAGGTGTGGATTGATGTACAGCTACTATCAACATTCATGGGGAGTGACTGGGATACTTCTGCCTTTGCAAGCCTTCCCTGAGGAGTGCCAGCAGACTGTGTGTTCTCTCTGGCCAGCACCAGGTATTGCTGAATACCTGGAAAATGTAAAATGAAATTTTACATTTTTAAAATGTAAAATGAAAAACTGAGTTACACCCAGCAGCAGAAGTCAGCAAAGAGGGCAGGTGAGGGGGATGGAGAGTGTCAAACCCACTGTAAAGGCTACAGGGAAGTTTTGAGAAGATGCTCACATTTAAGGTTAAGCTTTCAAAGTTTGGCCCTCAGCTAAAGGACTTTGTGGAAACAGTCCCTTTTTAAAAAGAGCTGCACATCCATTGAAAGCAGTGACTGATGATTTTGAAGAGCATCTGGAGCCCTAATCTTTCATTCAGACCACACTTTCTGTCTAGCTAAGGAAAATAAATCACATCCTCTTATTTATCTTACCTCCTCAAACACTCAGTGATTTGAAAGCTGCAGATGTAGAAGCAGCAGAAGGAAATATTTTCTTCTACAAAAGACCTGATTCCCTTGTGAAACACAGGAATTCAGCAGGGTTCAGGGAAAGAAGGGAATTTCGTGGTTGGGCCTTAGAGGAATTATGCAGCTCAGCTGTAAAGGAAAGCCACGAGTTTGATGTCTGTGTTTCTGAGTGTATTTGAACATCACACACTGCTGGGGAACGAGATGGTTCATGTATATTTTAGATGTTTTATTTATTCTTTTGGTTGTAGCAACTGGGTATGAATGTAACTTCATGAATGAAGAGCAGAGCCCAGAGAGAAAATTGTGCAGCAGGCATGTGCTCCTGTTGTTTTCCCTTTGGACCGGAGGAAGCAGAGCCATGAGATTGCAAAAGAGGGGTCATACTTCTACGTGCTCTTGTCTGTGTGAGCCTGTGAGTATGGCTAAATTTCTGTTCATGTACCCCCCAGATGGTGTTTAAGTGCCCTTAAGTCCCTGTGTCATATTAAATGCAATACCAGATGAAGGCTGCTGACAATGATCTCCACTGTGTCAAAACTGAACGTTTCATAATCTCTGGGTGAAATGCCACTTTTTCATACTCCAAAACTATGTTCTGGGAGGGGATAATGTCTACTGTATGCCTCTAATTGTACTACTTCTATTTTCCCTAGGGACAGTGAATGTCTTTTGAAAGGGCTAGTGGTTTTCTCTCTGTGGTATGATATACCTTTCATCTTTAGGAACCTCTGCTAGCTCACCGTCATGGCTCATTATTCCAATTAATCACTGATGACAGTAATACTCACTAAAAAAGTTAATACATATTTATTCCAATAAGGCTGAGCCAACACTCTCATTCTGTTTCTAAGTGACTCCAGTAGAGCTGGCGTGTCAGATTATTGCTTCACTGCCCACCTTAGTGGGGTGTAAGTGTAGTAGTACAGCTGTTAAAAAGAAGTTGCCAGTGATTCCATGTAAAAAGGCTTGAGTCAATTCTCAGAAATGTTTAATCTGTCAGTCAGGTGTGGAAATGACTCACCTGATCACCCACAGCATCTTGACTTCAGCCAGGTGGGGCTGATTTAAGGAGTACCTGTACACTTTATTGCACCTTCATTTTAATGTCTCTGTTGGGCCTCATTGAGGACTGGCTTGGATCTTTCCATTGATTTCAACAGGTCCTTGTGTCATGCCTTAAGTAATTCACAAATATATATATATGTATATATGTGTATATATATATTAAATCTGTATTTTTTACTGTCAGGTTCCTGAGCACACTAACGAGCCTGACACTTGCAGACAAGCCCACGTTTCTTATGCTAAAAGGCTGAAAATTATTTTATCCAATTCACCCATTTGTCTTTACACGAATGCAGCCTCTCTGGAGTACATGCACTATCTCTGGAGTACAGTGTGTCTGCTTGGTAGAAAATCAGCCTACAAAACCCAGCACAAGAGAATATGCAAAGGATTTTCCACCCCTGAACCTGAGGAAATTTTCCTTCTCTTCTCAAAGGCTGTGTTCAATACAGATCTTGTCTCAGGATCTCATCTGGTGTAGTAGACTGTCTAATATTCAATTTGTTTACTTGTTTTTTGGTGCTCAGTCAGAGTCCAGCACTTAATGAGCTCATTAGCTGCCTCACTGTGTTAGAGGTGAATGTAGGAGAAATGTCAAATGGGTTACACAGATGTAACTGAGAGCAGGACAAGGCTCTGTATTTTTTAGGGAAGTCCCAGAGTTACCTTTGGAGGTGTCATTCCCACAAGTCTGAGGAGTTTCCTATCTCTCACTGCATTTGCCATGGTGGCAAGTGGCCAGGAAAGCAGAAAACATTCAGTTTAACAAAATGAGTCATTTTGCACCGCCTGCAACAGGTTTTCCTGGATAGGAGGTGTTTCTGCATCTAAGCAAGTCACAGGGAATTCAGGCAGGAGAAAAAATTGTTCCATTCCACTCTTGAGTTTCCAAGGAGCCCCAAAGTAAAGCATTCCCCTGCAAAATGCCTGAGGGATCACCGAAAATTGTGCTTATGTCTCCTCGTGGTAGGCGCTCGCTGTCCTCAGTTTGACACTCACCTCTGCCACACTTGTCCTTCCACTGTCACTCCCCTGAGGTGGACAAGCTTAATGAGGCTGGAGTGTGGGACAACACGTGGTTTGACTCTTGGTGGTGATAAGAGCTGTATTTGGTGCTGATAAGAGCTGTGTTTGGTGCAGTAGGGGATGAGTTGCTAAATTTCTGTGTACCACGGATGCTTAGAGATCTCTTTGTAGCTGGATTGGGAATTAGGATGTAAGCGTCCCAAATCTAGAGGGACTCCCAAACAAGATGCAGGGGGCCCCATTCCAGGTGAAGGTGTAAGCCTACCCCCTTTTATAACTCCCTGCTTTTCCAGGTGAGCAGCCACAGGTAGCCCAGGGTGGTTTTCAGTGGTCACTGCTGAGTTCAGATGTGACAATGCTGCCTTTTTCTGACATAGTTCATTGTTTGCCCTTTCCTACTGCCCTCATAACCATTTGTAAGGACTTTCTGCCTTACCTCCTTGCAACATCAAGGTGAACTTAGTGCATGTCTGGCAGCTGCAATTGTGACAACAGAAATGAACTTTTAAATCTGGTGCCTTGTTCATTTGTAGGCCCTCTGTGGCTCATTCCCTGTACTGTCAAATTAATTGATGTTATATCATTGCTACTTCAGCTTAATAAAAGCACAGGTTTTGACCTGTGTGACCTTAATGTCCTTGCAAACATTAACAAAGCACAGTTGCCTGCTCTCAGATGAAATAAAAAGTCTTTATGGATGCAAGGTACATGTTTGTTCAGCGTTTAAGTAGGGAGGTTCAAAAAGTACCACCACCAGAGATTTTTCTGTTCCCTCTGATTTAAACTGGAATGTTCTCAGATACTCTAGTAATGAGTAACAGCATAAATTCTGAAATCAGACAGACAATTACTCTTTCAGACAAAGAAGCTTTGGGCTTTTATTTATGTCTGCAAACTTATCTCTTCCATGCTGAGACTCTCAGGGTGTCTGAAAGGCATCCAGGGCACTGATACCTCCATGGGGTGGTACACAACAGCCTCCAGGCAGTGCCTGCACCACAGGTAGGTGCCTACAGGGCTGGTTCAGCTTTGGTTTATGTAGGGTTGGGCATCAGTCTTGGTGTGGTCTGTTCCACCAGGACCCTGTATGCCCTACAGGTTGCTGCACCCATCTGAGGATTACATTGCTGGTTGTTCTGATTATCCTGTCTCCTGATGTGGTACCAAACACCTGAAATATATAAATATTGAAGGATACCGTAGTGATGGAAATTTGGGCTCGTACCAAAGGAGAGAGTGTTTCAAAGCTGAGTGCACTCTGCAATGCTGGGGTCCCTTCAGTGCTCCCTGTGCTTTGTCCTTGGGACCACCAGCAGCACTTGCCCCAGTGTGGTGTCACTGTTGGAGAGCCTCCTTCTGCTTGAGCTCAGCTTCCTAGAAAGTTCCTATTCAGGAAGGAAAGCTTTATGGAGTTACTATTCAGGAAGGAAAGCTTTGTGGAGTTACTATTCAGAAAGGAAAACTTTGTGGAGTTCTTGTAGGGACAGGCTCACTAGGGCTGAAAGTCACAGGATGAGAACTTTGAATTGATACAAAGCAGAAAAGTGTTAAAATGGACACCCAATGGTTCTGGTTTCAAAATTGGAACCCAGTTCAAAATGGTACATTTCCCCCCACCCTTCCTGTCTAGTCCTAATGTCTAAGCTTGTTTGGTTTTGTTTTGATTTTTGTTTATTTACATTTTTTTTTCCAGGGGTAGGGGAGACCACAGAAGCCTAGTAATTTTCCCCCTGAAAATCCCTCTTTAAATTAGAATTCTTTGAAGTTTCTGAGGGGAAAATGGCAGTGATATAAACTGCAAATTGGACAATAAGAAAATGGACAAAGGAGAAAATCTTTGTTAGGTATTATGCCTAAAAATGCACTGCCCTTTCACTGAAGCTTCCTTATGATTTTCCCAGACAGACAAAAGCTGGGAGAGCACATGCAGGTTCATTTAGTCAGCTGTGTTATAATTTGGAATTTCTTTAGAAGGAAACTCTGAAGACTCTGGGAAAGCCTCAAAGCAACTTGCATTAAAGAAGTTTGCAATAATTAGAAGATCATTTGATGTCTGTAAGCAAGGCTTGGTGACACAGGGTGTGAAAATTCATTAGAACTTTCAATGATTAAGCAGTCTTTTTCATGTCTCGAGAATGGCATTTCTTTCCCCTCCATACAAATACAGGGAATATGAATACGGGGAAGAAAATATTTTTCTGGCTGAGCATCACCCACCTGTTTTAGCCAAAGGGTTTCTTTTGAAGAGATTTTGAGGGACTCGTAACTGGCTTTTGTCCTTACTGTCTTTACTCGTGTGGGTGTAAACTTGGTGTTACTGCATAAAAAGGAGAGTGAATGTTGCCATATATCTGCTAATCCCATTACTGTCTGTGTATGATCTTGTATTTGGTTTGTTGATGCCACTGTGATAATGAGGTTTTCCATTTTTTCTGAAGAGAAGAGTAAACATACTTATTTAATTTTCATGTGAAAGCTGAATATTAATCAAAACATTTTATTTTTGATGCTTCTATAGTCCTCCAAGAAATTACACAAAAAGCCATCACAAAAGGGAAAAGGAAAATTTTACATTTGGCCTGTCCTGGAGATCTGTAGACTGATTCTTTTTTCAAAATGAAATGGTAATTGGAGCTGACACATTTCACTTCCAATGAAATAGCATTTCCTGATACTGCACTGGAAGGCTCTAACCAGTACTAATTGGGAGGCTCATTTTGCATGCATGGGCAGGACACGAGCTTCACTGCATGAAATCATTGACCTATGTTTTACTAGGAGTCAGACTTGATCAGTGATCCTTCCTGACTTTAAAGTCTATTGAAAAGATGTCTTTCTTTTGAACCAGCGACAATTTTTAAAAATAATTCAGGCTTTGCAAATTGTTTTCAGTCTTTACACAGAAATGAACACTTTATAGCTACTTTTTGCTCTCTGTCCATGTTGGGAATCACTAGTCTCTGGGAGGCAGGCTGAGAAGGCTTCTTGGAATGAGATACAAGCCACTCTGACTCCCTTGCAAAGAGGTGAAGATGTTAAAAAGCATGATAGGTGTGGCAGTCACCTGTGCCTCTGGAAAGGGCAGGCGCAGGGAGTAAGAGCAAGCTGCCCTGTGGGGCACTGGATTGCTGTAATCTCTGCAGAATCTGGCCAGGTGTTACAGCTGCTAGGCAGGAGATTCACTCTTGCATCCTACACTGACTGTCTGGAGGCTGCTGGTGATAATTGCAGTGGAAAAGACTAGGTTTTCCCTTTAAGATCCTGCACAAAACTTGCTTATGTTTGTGAGGCAGTGATGGAAAGGTTTTCAAGTGCTGTTTCTCTGCAGTGGCTTGCCATTTAGAGAGCACAGTGTGGGCTCTGGCTGGATTTTATTATGGGTGCTAAAATTGCTGCAGGCTTTGCAAGGAAGACAGTTCACTGCTGTGGCCTTAAGTGGGGAGGAGCTCTGTGCTCCTCAGCTATTCTCACAGTAATTCCTGTATGGAGGAGGAAAGCATTTTTCACAATTTCACTAAAAGGTGACTAAACTGACCAAGCTCCAGATCCATGAAGATTCAGAGCACCAAGCTCCCATCAAAACTGGATGGGCTGGTCAGGCATCTATGATACTATGAGGAGGTCAGCAATAAGCAATATGCCTAGAGGTAGTCTATGATGGAGCAGGACACTGATCTAGCACATCTTCATCCTTAGCTTAGCCTTCTCACTGGCCACTATGGAAATTGCCTTTTCCAAACAATCCCTGGACTTTAAAACTGCTTGAACATCTGAATTGGGTTGAACATATGTATTAATGAGACTCATCTTCTGATCTGTTCCTGAAGAAGCAGGAACTTTCCAGCATTCTCCATTGGCCAATTGGTTGCCTGACAGGGTCACCACTCTATGCTGGGAATAGTGTGTGAGCAGAAAAGTAGGAGAGATAATTCCAACAACCCATGTTTCCATTTTATCCGGAAATTTGGCCTTCACACTTCTTTTGGCTTCTAGTACCACTTTTTCTTTTTATGCCTTGAGACTAGATTCTCAGCACAATCCAGCTGAAGGGAAACAGCTGTTGGCTGAAGTCCTCTGGAAAGAGTTCCCTTGAGCTCAAATCTGACCATTCTTGGCATGAACTCCTGCAGACAACAGGTGACTCATTTTGGTCTGGAAAGCGCAGGCGTATCCTCCGCTGTCTCGTCAAATACTATAGGCAATTCACAGAGCAGCTCCAGCTTTGCCTCCTCTCCTGCTAATTGAAGAGAAGCTCCGTGCTTACCCTTTGCAACAGAGCCAAACCAACCCAGAGTACACACTGGATCCAGATTATCCTTTTTCTCTTTGGTTTAAAGTAACACACAAGCAGCAAATGAGCAAAGCCTCCCTGCCAAGAGATTCAGCGCGTGAGCGATGGCCACTTTAAAGGGATACTTAAATGAATTAATAGGTTAAAATATCTCCACTGAACAAGACTCCTCTTGGGTGAGTGTTGTAATGCTCAACAGATTTGCAGTGCAGAAGCACTAAGGAATTTCAGAAACCCACTTGAAACACTAAAGAATTAGTGAAGAAGGCTTGAGGTGGAGCTCTTTTGTATCCCCGGCTGACCTACCTCCTATGCTAGCAATGTCTTACATAGGACAAGCTTTTATGTATCCTGATTTATAGCAGTGTTTTCCAAAGTGGCTTACTGAAATTGTAAACAATGGGTTCACATGGTCAGAGGGAGGAAATGCCAATATATTAAAATCAATGGACCAAATTGTATGCTATCCTGAGAGTACTTTTGGCCAGAGGATGGAAGTGACCTGCGTTTGGCTGGACAGGAATTGATTCTCCTCCCCTGCTATTTGTGCCAGCACAAATGTGCAGCACGTCTGACGTCAGTGCACAGAGAACGGGCACGAGTGCAAGGGCAATTGGGCCCCTAAGGCTCTTGTTTGATCACCACTTGAGGCAAGGGGAAGCTGCACCTCTGAGGTGCTTCACCTCCTAAAACAGGCCTTCTGCAGAAACTCCATGTGGAGTCTCAGGCTCCCATGACAGCACAGTCCTGAAAGGAGGGAGGAGAGAGCGAGGAAACTTGGCTTGGGCCCAGTTTGAATAAAAATCGCTATTGCAGATGAGCTGAGTTTACCCCCCAGCAGTTCCTCTTTTCATTACATTTTTCAGTTGGAAGAGTCAGATTGAGTATTTGCATTGGCTTTCTGCCTTGGCCGTGTGAATTCTCAGGGGTGGGGAAAATGTTACTAAGCTAGTAAATATCTAAGAACTGGAAGAAAATAGGTTGAGCTGTCAAAATCTTTTTAATCTCTTCTGCAAAATATTTCCGCTAGGAGCACTTTGCCATTTGGAACAGGTGCCTAAAAATTTTTTTTAAAACCCTGCAGAGGTGACATGTCCTTTGCTGTCTCTGCAAAACTTTCTTAAATCTGGCTGATTACCTGCATCCCCAAATCCCCACAAGTAGAACATCTCATTGTGACTCTGCTGCTATGGTCACTGAGCCCATGCTCCATGTCAGCCATGCTCTGGCTACTCCTGCTCCTTGATAGTGTCTGGTGTGCTATCACCCTTCAGAGCACCTGCAGGTGAGGTTTGAAGCCAAAGTTCAAACCCACCTGACAGAGAGAAGGGAAATGTGTATGAAAACCAGCCCAGGAGTTGTTTCCCACAGCTGTGTGGACATCACTGCTGTTGTAGCTGTAGGACAGCCTTGTCTGTGTCCCTGGCACTGAGCTGCTGTGTGAGGTCCCAGCCTGTGGGACTAACTCTGGTTGCTCTCATGGCAGGCTTTGCAGACACTTTGCACCAAGGCTGGGAGCTGGAGGGGAGTGCTGCTGCTCTGAGAGGCAAGACAGGCTTTCTGGTCTGTAGCACTGGCTTCTGGTGGTGTTCTCTGCTGCCTCTTTGAGCACAGAATTGGATTTAGATTTAGGGTGGTAAAGGAGCTGTAGCTCAGCTCTGGCCTGGGCAGGTGCTTGGATATGATGATGCTGATGCTGATGATGCTGCTGCTGCTGGCAGCTTTTTGGGCAGCTGTGCCTCTCCAGGGATTGTGCTGGGTTCCTGCTGTGGGGAGGCTCTATTCCATTTGTGTCTCCCAGTGGGATTCTCTAACTCAGGAGAGCAGCAAACCTGTGCTGTAAAGTGGGCACAAGACTGGGCTCTGCCAGCTGTGCCACCTCAGTCAGTGCTGGCAGGGAGAGTAAATGAGCTGATTGCCTGTTGCTGTGAAATTGAGCCCTGTTGCTGAGGGTGGGGCTCCCCTTCCAGCTGTGTCTCTAATCTTGCTTGCCCTCGAAGGCAGGCTGGTGTATGCACACAAGCCATGAGCTTTTTTCCTCCATGGGTTTCTGTGCAGCAGCCTGCCCGAATACTCACGTTGTTTGTTCAACTGTGTGTGTTTCTGAAGACTAAAATCAGGAGATCTTTTCCTATCTTGGGAAAGAGATGCTCCCAATCTGGATGTTGTGAAATGCTGCTTGAAAAATTCACTGGTTTGAGAGCTCGGTTGCACGGATCCTCAGCTGTCTGTCTCAGTGGCACTTTCACAGGCAGCAGAGTTACAGCACTGACCCTGCTGATTCACCAGACAAATCCTCACTTCTGGTTCCTTTCCCTGAGCACTTCCTTTCTCCCCTCCTTCTTTTTAGCTTGAGGTAATTAAAAATAAAAAATGCCAGGTTCTGCTTTGTCACGGTCCTCTGGGAAACTTGTAGCGGGGACATAAAAGTTTCATCAGTACCTTTAGAGAAGGGCCCTTGCAAGTGGCTGGCCTCTGGTGCATGGTGACAATGCAAATAAATAACAACACTCAGATGGAAAATTCCACAGATGAACTGAAATGTTTTCTGAAATTCCTTTCAAAGTGAGACAACAACTGTACCTCAGCAAAGAGCCTGCAGTGAGGGGATCCATCATGCTTAAAGGAGAGCAAAGGGAACATCTGTGAGTGCTTAATTGAAGTGCTGAGGGTCCAGAAAACTTGGTGAGTGAGATTGTATTTCATATGATCTGGAAGTGTACCAAAGAGTAATGAAACTACAGAGGAAGCAAAAGATATGCTCTGTGTGGATACTTACCCTTTATGGCACCTGAATTTCCTGGGTAGCTCAACTCATCATGAAATGTGAGCATCAGAAATGAGATACACTCACATATGAATTCTGGATTAGGCTGTTATTGCCAAATGTTATGTGGATGCTGCAGATGAGAAAAACCTTCTTCCCATACACGGAAATATTAGTTATTATTGAAATGCACTTGTTCTTTCAAAACATGATTAGCAATCCACCAGAGTTTTTTTTTTCATTTTTGTGTCCATCTGGGGATTGCCACCTACATCCTTGCATTTTCATTATGTGAGGAAATAATAGTTTTCATATGTTTAGAGAATGAAAATTACCTCATAGGCCTTTTCTGACACATGTGGCAGATCATACCTTCTCCCTTGGTGACAGAGTGAGTCATTCTGGAGTAAACTTCACGTTTTGTAATGCAATGAGCAGGGAATAATTTTTTGAAACAGTCTGAAAATGAACTCAAATAAAAAAAAAAAAGAGTTCAGCTGTTTGCATCATGGCTTGTTTCTGTTCCATGGCTGTTCCAGCAAATTCAGCTGGCAGCTCCCAGCCCTGCTCCTGCTGGAGCCTTGTGATCAAGCCCTGCCCTTAAGTCTGCACTCGCCCCATGAAACTTCTAAAAATTGCAGCCAAACAATGGGGGAAATGAACCAATCCTGTGTGAACTCTGCCACAAACCTTCAGAAGTGCTTAAACACCCCAGACTTATGGTTTCAGTTCACTTATTTTACTGCCTTTTTTTTTTTTAATGGCTACATTGAAAAAAAATCACAAAAATAATGGTGAGAGGAAGCCAGTCATAAAAGTCATTGGCACGGATTTCAGCCCTTGTTCCATAGTCCCAAATTTTACACAAATGGGACAGGTTTTTGCAGGAAGATCCTTGTGGCCATGTTTTCAAGCTCCTGCTTGAAGCACATGGGCATGTTTAAGTGTTCCAAAACACCTCCAATCCCTCATATCCTCATGGTGATGTTTGTAAGGGATTTGGAGCCTGCTCTGCATGCTTTTTAGAAAGCTCTAGAAAATAAATGTTGGTGCCCAGGTCTCAGCTGCTCTTTATTTCCTGGACTTGCTTGGGCTGCAGAATCCTCTGGAAATCCTTAGCCACAGAGATGTCCAGTATACAGACTCCCAGCTTATCTGCCTGATCCCTACTGGCACACATGAGGTGAAGTTCATCAAATAAAAAAAAAGAAAATACAGAGACTTTCACGAAACTTTGCATATTGCAGGCAGAAGGTTTCGATCAGTGGAATCTAATGCTTCTTAACATGAGGCAGACTAGGTGCTACTATCTGTTTTGCTTTTGCTGGTTGATCTTGAGCAAATTACTTCTGTGTAACTGGGCCTCCTCTTTCATTTCCTCCTCCTGTAAAAGAGGGATGCTGGGTCTCTTTGTAGCACGGCACTCAGACATCGTAGGAGTCAAAGCCTTAAGAAAGTTTCTGGAGAAGAAAGGGTGAAGAGTGGATTCAGTAATGCTCAGATATGTGCATTTTCTAAGTGTTTCTGGTGTTTTGTTTAGAAAAAACTTTTGTGAGTACTCAAGGAAAGAAAATCCCTCTAGAGTTTCAGAATAAAACACTTGGATTTTTTTTGTTGGAAATGTCTTGGTTTGCAATGTTCTTCAGTGTAACTCAGATATTAAAAATACTTTTCAATGGCTGGAATGAAAACCTGTTTGATCTTAAATGTGTTTCTCCTAAACATTTTCAACATCTCTTAAAACACAGCCAGACTTCTTCTACTTGGAGGTGAAATCCCATTTTGTCAAATCTTTCATAAACAAAGAAATCTCTTATCACTGTGGTTGTGTCCATAAACTCAGTGAAATATACACTTGGTGTACAGAAACAGTATTAAGGTCACTGTAGAAATTGGCCATTTTGACTTATCTGGTCAACCCTGTATAAAACTGAAATCAGACTCACTGTCCTCTGGATTCCTCATAAGATTGATCTGTGCAATTTACATTTTAAGAGGTGAGCTGAACCTGAGATAGTGGCTACAATTGCTTCTCATTTCAGAGATGATGCTTTGTTGTCAAAGATTAATGGCTGGGAATCTCTCATCACCTCTGTTTGTGGAGCTGGGTTGGGCTTTTGTGTCTCTCTCCAGGACTGAGCCATGGACACAGTTGTTTCGGTGAGCCCTGAAATTCCCAATTTGCTTTTCTTTTCTGCAAAGTGATGCTGTCATTATTTATAAAAAAAATCAGCTCTTGGAGTTTGTTTTGCTTGGCTTGCAGCCAAAGGACTCCAAATGCATTTTTTAATAGAGAAAGGTTAGGTGGGAGGCTTTAAACTGTGATTTCTGAGTGTAAAACTTTGCCACTCAATTGAGAATAATATTTTTCTGTCTAAACTGACCTTTATGCTGATACATCCTCTGTCACTTTGGGCTCCTTTAAACTGTGTCTAACTTCTGCAGGTTTACAGTCCTCCTTTAACACTCGCAAGGCAGACAAAAGCCCTAAAACCCTGTTCAGAGAGAGACACTTTTGCTCCTCTTTCAAACAAAATGGGACTGTGCTTTGGCCTGGCTTCCAGCACCACCTGTTCTGCTGCCATGCCTCCATGCTGCCCTTTCAGCATGGTCTCATCTGGGCATGCTGCATCCACCTGCTCTGGGTTTCCTGCGGGCACTCGGCACATTTCTTCTCCTTGGCACCTCTGCCATGTTCTGCTTGGCCCACTCCTTGCTTTTGGCAGAACTGGAACATTCAGCTGCTTGTCTGAGGGGAGGAAGTTGTGGGAATAAGTGAATTTGTGATGCCTGAAAGGGAAGATGCTTTGTGTAGTTTTGAGGAATGGATATTTTGAAAATAATGTAGTTTGTTAAAAAATAATGGAATTAGTAGCAACATAGTGTAGGGAATTAAAAAGAATACTAGTAGTAAGTCCTGAAGCAGGTTTTTTTTTTTTTAATTATCTTTCTCCCTAGTCTGAGCACTTGGTAATGGCACAGGTAACAAGTACTTCTCACCATACAGGGGCAGAGTGGCTCTAACTGTTCTGCATCACAAACAAGGTAACCTTATCAGTGGGCCGGGTTTTTTTCCCTGTTTGTTTTTCAGCGGTGATACTATTCAATGACAAGCTGATCGTTTGAGGATTGCAATTTCTTTCAGCACTGGAATTGATCCAGAAACTTGGCACCACTTTGCCTTTTTTTCCACATTAGGAAGGGCAATTAATTAAAATAAAAACTTTCCACAAAACGGTCCACCACCACCAAATGGTTCTGGAAAAACTAAAGTGGGTGTCTATCATCTCCCATCAGGGCAGCAGGCTCCAAGGCAGAGGCACCCAGCTCCAGAGCCCTTGGCTGTGGAGCAGCAGGTCACAGATGACTCCAGGACTACGATTTATCCTTTGCTTGAAGTTTCAAAATGCTGGGATTTTCTGTTTAGTGGCTATTTTAAACCAAAGTGAAAGCAAATTCCAAGAACACATGAAACACATGGCATTTCCACAAAATTCTGGAAGATGCTGGGTAGATATCATGCCATCTCCAAGGTTAGTTTCTGCCTGTGTGACCCTGGGTCATAATTACCATTCTTTGCATATGGGTGTGTGTGTTCAGCTCAAATAGTCTGAAATAGTGCATGTCCTGTCCTCCCAGCCCGAGTGCTGTGCTTCCAGCAGCAAATGGGAGCTGGAAGAGGTGGATGTGGCATGAGGAATGCTGGGAATGCCTGAAGGCTCTAGGCTTTCTGGGGCTGTTTGGGGTACACTGTAAGGAAAAAGATGATTTCTGATGTCACATCATCCATCTTGCTGTTGGGGAAGCAGCCTTTGGAATGAACCATCTTCCGGAAAATGCCCAGGAATTGTCTTTGAGCAGTCCCTCCAGAGGCAGCTGTGAGCTGAATGATGTGGAAGAGGAGGGTCTGCTTCTCCAGCTCTGATTCAGCAGTACCACAGCACCCTCCTTACTGACAGCGCTCAGTCCCAGGCCGTGCTCCACCACTGCCCTGAGCCAGAGCTGTTCCCCAGCTGAGCTGACAGCAGTGAGTCCCTCTGGAGCACTGGTGCCAGGGGAAGCAAATCCCCCACCCTCTGGTGTGCTGGCTTGGTTCACAGAGCAGTTCTCCATGTGCAAACAGGAGCCTTGCAGGAAGAAACCCCAGTGGAAGCTGTGCTCTGCACCTTCTGGCACGAATTTCCCCAGGTTCCGAAATCCAAGCCTTTGAAAGCAATTTGTGTTAGCTGAAGTTTTCTGCATTTCGTGGTAAATCACATCCTGTTATTTTGAGTTTAGAATCCACTGTGCTTTGTTGCTCACGCCAAAAGCTCTTCCAGTGGTGCTTTAAGAATGAACAGAGGGAAGGGATGATGGCAATCTTGACAGCTCAGTGTAGAAAGTGTTTCCTGTTTTATCTCGTAGAAGTGCTTGGGGAATCCCAAGAAGCAGAAGGCATTCCTGCCCCAGCCCAGATTATTGTCCCGGGATTCATGTGACTCCCTTCCTTTAGATTTGTTTGTAGATCCCTCTATCCATAGTAGTAACTGTGCTTGTAGTTGTATAACAGATTCATAAACTCCATAAAGCACCACTGAAATAATTAGTGTGGATCACTACCAGGCAAAAACACTTAATCAGTTTGTCTATATTTGGAGCAGCCTTTTCCTTCTTATTTTCCCGCACAATTCACTTCTATGAAACCTGCTTTTGAGCCTCTGAATTTCAGGCCAGAACCAGAAAGGAATATATAAAGAACAACTTCAATTTGGATTTCATCTCAGCAGGCAGTTTGCCTCTGTAAGGTTAATCTGACCTGGGCAGCTCCAGTAGGCTAAAATGTTTCATAAAAGGATGTTAATCAACACCCTATCTCCATTTTTGAGGTTAGAAACCAACATATCCCTCTTCATTCATACAGTGATCCTTCTTCACTGTATAGGTTAATTCTTTATCTGTTATGTCTGAACAGCTCTTATTTACATCAGCATAAATTGAGAATGATTCACATCAAGCTAATGTAGTTTCAATTACATGACAGTAGTTCAAAACACGGAGGCTGGGATGTACTGGGGATTCACATAATGTTTTAAAACCACCTTAAGTTTGATTTCTTAAGGTTAGCAATATTCATCTCCTTTTGTAAAAGAGATATTCCTCCTTTTGGAGTTAATTTGTGTCTCCCTTTTCAACATGATTCTCTCAGCTATTAATCAAAATATTTGCACTGTTCACGTAAACATTTTGAGGCCAAATCTTTCCCCAATGCATTTTTCCCTAACTGGTTCCCTTGGAATGGTGCATGTATTCTATGGACCAGTAGAAACATTTCCATACCTTCTGTTAATGTAGTGGAAAATTGTTTTTCTTGTTCTGGCTGTATGAAAAAAATAGACAGAACTCTTGGTTTGCAGTGCTGTTCCCAAGTCCCGTCCCACTGCAGACTTTGGCTTGCCTGCCCATGCTTTGTCCATTTTTCTCCTCATAGCTTCTGAGGAGTGCTGTATTTGGGGTGTGCATGCTTGGGTACAGAGGGCACTTGGGTGTGTACCTTTCCCAATCTTCCCTTGTTCTTTCCCTTGACTTCTGGTGGACCTGTGATCGGCTGAAGTAAAAACACCCAGCTGGATGGCTGCAAAATACCCTGATTGCCCGCAATGACTCTCTTGTACCAGCCCCATTCCTGCTGAGAAGGATCTTTTCCCTCCATGGAGGGATGAGGAGGCCAGGAGAGATGTGCAACACTGCTCCCCATTAGCCAAGATCACATGGAAAGCCTCTGGAGATGTTTTCATGGCATGACTCGACAAAGTTGTGGGTGGTCTGCTCTAGCGCTGGTGGTAGTGTTGCTTCAATTGTTGGGCTGTGCTAGAGACCACCAAAATTCCCTTCCAACTGACTTTTATATGAATTTATGACATTTGTTTTGTTGGAAAACCAAACAGACATTTAACCAAAGTTGCAAATAAATAAATAAAAAGTACAGAAGAGCTACAGTGTGAAGTAAAACTAAAACAGAACCATGCAGGGAAAAAATGAGATGAGGGAATGTCCAGATGTTTTGCAATAAATTCTAATGACAAATTTAAGCAAAAATGAAAATTACCAAAGACAGGCCTTTGAGCATCTTAAGGGAAATAAGTTATTTATTGAAGTTATTGTTGAAGTTAATGGGATTCTACAGCAAGAAGATTGCAGCAGCATCTGTTGAAAGCTGCAGTGGCAGACATAGTAACAAAACAATAGCAGAGAGGTGAAGGAGAAACAGAAATGTGTTACAGCTGGGGCAGGCGGAGGATGAAATGGGTAAAACATAATGAAAGATCACAAAGCTTGTATTTTTCTAGCTGTCCTCCAAAGGTGATGTCTCACCTTCAAACACCCATATCTTTGAAGACAAATCCTTTTGACCAAGGAGTCCTTGACACATTCCCATACAAGAGACATAGAGGGAGATGCCCATTGCTGGGCCCCTGCATGTACTCCGGAGATCAGCTCCAGGCAGGTGCCATCCTGCTCTGCATCAGAGAGTGGGGACCTGGAGGGCAGGCTGGCTGTGCTGCCAGCATCCAACACCCTGTGAGGCAATGCCTGTGGTCACTGGTTGTCTTCCAAGGACAGAAAGCGCTTTCCTGAGAGCTACAGCCCGGAAGTGTGGAGCAAATGTTTCGGGCAGGGAAGGGAGCAACAGTTTTGAGTAGGGGAGGGAGAGAGCACAGCTCTTCCTCTTCCACTTGGGGGTAGAGGGTGGAGTTACTCAGGATGCATTCCTGATGTTATTTTGGACTCTGAGAAAGCTGGGTTTCTCTTCTCTTCCTCTTCTATTTATTTACTCATTTTTGGTTGCCACACTCCCTACCACGGGGAGGGCAGGCTTCTTTCAGCCCAACCCTGGGAGCTGTTGAGTGAAAATTATGTAAATCCTGAGAGCGTTGTCTGTGTGACAGAAGCTGTTCAACAATGATCTTCCTCTGGTATGACAAGGATTCATTAAATGTAACTGCTTGTGGTCCAAGAAGGGCAAAACAACAGGTGGAGGCGCTTCAAAAAGCAGCTGGAATGTGGCAGCCGATGTCACCCAAGCCTCATTTGCTCCAACAAAGAGAGGCACAGTGATACAAAACCAACATGGCATTTACAGTTATGGCATGATAAATGTTCTCCTGTGCTTAACAGTGGATCACATAGTTTTTATTCCTGTACATGTAGATTAAAATAATTTGATATGAGGCCTCGCCTTGGCTCATCCCAGTAATGGCCAGGAAGTCTTTGTAATTTGGTCAAGTGCACAAGTGAGGCGGCTGTCAGACAAAGCCCCTGGGGTGGCTGTCATGTGCTCAGCTGCCCAGTGTGATGAAGTGATTTGGTGTAGCCATGGACACAGCGTGGCAGAGCAGGAGCCACGCGCGCCGCGGGGAGCGCGGAACTTTGCGGTTTCTTTCGGCGGCGAGACGATCTCCTCCTGGCCAGCTCGCAAGCGTAGGAAACCAGATGATATTCATGTCCTGCAATGGCCATGGGCAGGTACATCACTTCCAGGAGATGGCCTGGATTATTTCCTTGGAAGAACAGCAAAATGAACCTTATCCAAAAGCCTGGTGTCCAGGAGAGGGGAGCAATATCCGAGTAGCTGTCCTGTAATGTGACCTCCAAAGCAAATGCTTGGAGCTGGCAGTTTGTGCCATCTGTGACCAAAGGGGCTAACAGCTTTCCTGAGATTATTTTGATGAGGAGCTTGTGCCTAGCAAATTGTTCTGTGAAGGAACACTTGGGAAAGTAAATGGTTTCAAAGTTGACAAAGACTTTGGAAGGAAAAGGCATTTGGCCTCCATGGAGGAGCAAGAAATAACCCAGGGATGCTGATTATACCATTGTGACTTAAAATAAGTCAGTTTAATTTGGTGTCTGGCTGAGTCTTAAACCAGGCATACATTACATACTGACTTTGGTGAAAATTGCCTCTTCTGGTGAAGGTACAAGGGGACACGCTGTTTCAGAGCCCCAGAATGTTGGCATTTGCTTTTGTTCTGCTTGAACTTAAAGTGGCAAGTGGCTTTGCAGGGGAGAAGAACAGTGCAAGAGGAATAAAACCCCCAGAGCAGGTAATGTGTGCAGCACTGCCTGGGGAGTGCTGTAACAGCTGGCTGAAGAAGTGAGTCTTTCATTCTCCTGCAGTTAAAAAAGCACTGTTTGAAAATAATTAATTCCCATGTCTGGAGCTAAAGCAGCTGATTTGTCAGAATAATACACAAACTCTTCCAGTGCCAGTGGGTCCATTTACCCCAATATTTATTGCATCTGAGCTTTCAGGACACTCTGATCATAACCACAAATGGAATAGAAGGGCAGTAAGTCTGTGGTGTACTCAGAGCTGGGGAAAGATCAAGCACAAAATATCTGTGGTTTGACACAGCAAAGGACACTCTTTGCTTTGGGATATTCAAGTTGTGCGTATTGATTTCTGAAACAATTAACACATGGTTCTTCATGATCCATTTACTCTTCCTACCAATATATGTTCAGGCAATGACAGTCCAAAATCAGAACTGCTCTGGCTTTTACTGTGGTAAAGATTTTAGAGAGAATAAAAATTATCATACATATTTCAGACAACATCGCCGAATTAATAAGCGCCCTATAAAAAGTGAATTTATCACTTTTAGAATGAGAGCTGGAATGAAAGGAAAATGTGTTGAGCTGAAGTGTAAAGGTGAGATATGGCCAGTTAGCACAACTGGTATATGAAGCTAATTGTTCCACTGCTTTGAACAGACCTGAGTGAGAATATAAATTAGAAGGATTTTATCCTTGAAACATAAAATTGTCTTCAGCATGGCCCAGGCTTGGAATCCCAAGAAAACAGGCCAATGAAAGATATAAAGTACAAGTTTGGGGTGACATATAGTTGTGATTATGGAATCAGTCTTCTGTAATAACATTGAAAAATGTATTTTATTTAAGTTAACAGTAGTATTGTATTCCGTTGACCAGGCCTTATTGAAAATTCACCAAAGTAAATTGCATTCTTTGTCTTAATGAGCCATCTTAAATGTTTTGTGTAGAATTATTTGAAGTTTATATGGTGAGAAGAGGAAAGAAAAGAATGCTAAGGTGTTAGTTCTGTTAAAGAGTGTCTCTGTTTTCAGGTCTCTCTAGCATAATACGGTGCAAATAAAATTGCAGATGTGATTTAGACAGAAAAGGAGATCTGACACCTCTGAACGGCCCTGCACCCAGAAAACAACTTGTACAACCAATAGGTTGCACTCTTTGAAACTATATTTATAGGCACTTTTTCCTGTGGCATGGGAGAAAGCAGACTGTAAAGGTGCAAGGTCATCGTCCTCCTGTTTCTTGTGTACATTGGCAGTCATCTTCCAGCACAGAGATCTGAAGATTCAGCTGGGTCATGCCCTCCAAACAGACTGGGATTCAGGCTCCTTTCAGTCCTCAGCTTTGTTTTTCACTTAGGCAGTCCTTACTCCAATAGAGGGAGATAAACAGGAGCAAATCCCTTTATTTTTCATGCCTTTTTTCTTTTCACCAGCTACAGGCTGTGAGTAACCAAATATATGAATCAAGAAAAGGAAGGGAGAGGGGTTAGGGAATGAGGAGAAATAGCACAGTGAGTCACCCTGTCCACTATCTGTCTGAAGATTTATATGCTCCCTCCTTAAATATAGAAATTATTTCATTCAATTATTAACTCTTGCAATCTCAACACTGGATATGAAGGGGGCTTCTGGATGCTGATTCATAGTGATGGTTCTCTAAAGGAAAACTGGAGCAATCACGTATAATCTCTGCAATAAATCTTGACTAAAGCAGAAGATGTGTATTTAGAAATGCTTTTATTCAGTGCCTGTCACTTCTGTGCCCGTTAAGCTGTCAGAAACACTAATGACAACTGATGGGTGTTCTTCCACAGAGATTGTCTTCTGGGCTCCAGATCCTACTCAAGTGATGGGTTTTAAAGGATAACAAGACTTTCCTTTAACCCGTGGAAGCTTTGTTCCACCCACATAATCCAACGGGAGTTTAACATTCCATGTTTGGAGGCTGGCCCGTGCCAGCTGCTCTTGGTGGGTCACCTTTCTCAGGGTGCTTGTGGTTTCAAATGGTGCCTCACTCACCTGGGCAGAGGGGCAGCAACCCCATCCTGAAATCAGAGAGAGGCACAGCCCAAAGGTATTGACCACCAGGTTTTTGTGTGGAGCTATGGGATGAGCTCCTCTCAGTGGGCTGATAGGCAGGAGCACATCCTTGTTGGATCCTTGCAAGGCTGCACACTGGCAAATGTTCCATCAGAGGTGTTGAGAATGCCACCGTGTCAACAAGGTGATGTAAGGAAGGCAGAGAGACTTTGCTTTTGGTGGTTTCTGCTTCTCAGAGAAGCAGGATAAAAAGGGGAGAAGTTTTGAAAAACACAGTTTGAGGGCTGCATTGGAAGACTGAGGATGGGAAAAGGTGCTGGGAAAGGCACTGCCATCTTCTGAGTAAATTAATGTAGTGACATGAATTTGAACCAAGAGGTTCATTAAAGAACAAATTCAAATATCTGAGCTACCCTAAATTTCTCTGGGAAGAGTTTTGAAACACCAGGAAATTTCCCTATTAATTTTAGGCTCTGAGAGCTTGGTGGGAGTCAATAGTGGAAAATATTTTATATTATCTGCAGAAAACAGATGACTTGGCATCTGTCTTGTAACTGTGATGGTGAAGGTAGATACTCATTCAATGCTCTCCTTCCAGACTGATCGAGCTCTTGGTTGCAGGGGTCCTTAGATACTGATATCAGAAATCAAACAATGCATCCTTCACTCAGAGGCATTGTGGAAAAATATGGTTGCACTTTGAACAATGTGTGTTACTCTGTCCTTTTTTACCTTTTGCAGACCAGTGATCCGTGTTTCATCTTGGTTTTCAGGAATTATAAGCACTTGTTTCTTCTTGTTTGCAAAGCTTCACTGACAAGTGCAACTTTTTCATTTTGTAGTAAACCTGTTTCATATTTCGAGGATCAACTTTCCCATTGATTTTCAGAAGATAAAATGCCATGAAGATGGAGGAGGGAGTAATAGCTCTGGTTCCCCTTACACAAGAGCTTTGTGAGCTTCTACCATGCCAAGTTAATCCAGCCTCCTTTATCCATAATCTCCTTTAATGGTTTCACTCCTTTTCCTGGCTGCTTACCTGCCTCGTGTTCACTGAGGGACTGTGATTGAAAATGGGAAAGCTGCTTGGCCATCAGAATTTATCAGTACAATTTATTCCTGGGAGGAGATGAGAGCCCAAAACCTTCTGGAAGATGAAATGGTGCAGCAGTTGTGGTCAACCTGCCACTGACTCCTGGGTAGTGGGGCTGTGAAGCAGACACTTTGCTTTCTCCCTCTAATTCTGTTCTCCTTAAAGGGGGAAATCCTCACTGGGAGACAAGGGAGAAGAAAAACAGTGAATGGGAATAAGTACAGGCAGGAATGCAGAGATCCCAGATGAATGTCCAGAACAAGCTGCAACACACAAGGGTGCACTCAGCCAAAGAGTGGAGGAATGGAGGCAAGGACACCACGCTCCAGAAGGAAGCCTTTAAATCTGTTGTTCCCCAAACTCAGCCAAAATAAGTGACAGGATGTTGGAGTGTATTTACCTTAGTTATTTTGAGGACAAGCCTAAATCCACTGTTGCCTGCAAAGGTATCAGAATCTGTTTCTCGAAGCTGTTCTGAGTGAGCCCGTGAGAGAACGGGGTGTGCTGGTGTTCATACTGTCACTTACTGAGGTGCAGATTTGTGCAGCCAGGCTGTCATGCATTGATTTGATTGCCCAGCAGTGCAAAGCACGTGAGCATTCCCTCACCTAACCACTAGCATTGACTTACCAGGTATGCCTTGGATAGCAACCATAGAAAACCACTGTCATTTGCACTGCAACCGCCTGTTATAAAAGAGTATTCTTAGGTAGGGAGGTGAAGCCAGAAGTAACCTGATCTTTGCAAGCATCTATTTTGTACAATTATTGCTGATTAAATTTATTAATAACCACTTGGGAGCATGCATCTCATGCTTCAGATTTACCTTCTGTGGGAAAGAGTGCTTTGGCAAATCTATGTCTCAACTTGGAACAGGAAAACAAAAAATAGACAAATTTGGATACCATTCGTCTCTTAGGATTCATGAAGAGTTTGCAACAAACCATGGAAACACTGGGGCTATTTTTTTTAGCAAGGGAGGCAGAGAAAAGAGTTTCAACTTGGAAGTTTCACAGCCAGCACTTGATTTTTAGAACATATTGTGGTTGTACACAAGGAGGAGCTGAAGACAGGAAAAGTACTGACCCTGAAAAGGGTAACCGTGAACTGTGAATGATCAGTGCAGTCTGATTCATCTACAGAGTTTATGTCTATCTATGGAAAGATCTAAGGACATCTAGCATTACATTCACCCAATAATGCCAATTATTTGTTAACTAGATTTGTCATCATCATTGCTAGGGATACATTAGAAAAGCAATGTCCCAGATGAGATCAGGGCTTCCTTATCAAGATGAAACAGGTAACATTGGCCCGCCCAAGGTAAAATGGAACAGATTAACACATGTTTTGCAAAGTGCAATCATATTTTTCTACAGTCTTGGTACAAATGCACTGTAAATTCTTGCCTGCTCTGACAGGTTTGGATCAGTTCTAGTTATATGTGCATACTGGTCATGATCAGATATGTGTGTGTGTCCTTTGCAGAGAAACAAGGAATTGGATATCCCATACTCCAAACTGGCTTATCTGAGTGCTTAGGCAAGGTGAATATGGGCACTCTGATTACCTCGTCCTCTTTGGAAAAAAGCTGACCCACAGAGAAATCAGAGGGATGTGCTGTTTGTAGCCCAGCCTCAGGCAGTCCTGCTTCTGCCATCTGGAGCTAGCACCAGGGCTTCCAGCCTTTCCTCAGCCCCCAGAGCCTGGGTGGTGCCCCCTCCTCTTCACCACACTGGAACATGTGGGGCCAAAAAGGGGTTCCAGCAGTATTTTGGGAGTGGATAGGACCAGAGATGCATGTTCCCATCAGTATTAGTTGTGTACTGTGACATGGTGAGGCACTGCCATGGATTGCCCAGAGAAGGTGTGGATGCCCCATCCCTGGAAGCGCTTAAGGCAAGGTTGGATGGGGCTCTGAGGTACCTGATCTAGTGTTAGGTGTCCTTGCCCATGGCAGGGGTTGGAACTGGATGAACTTTAAGGTCCCTTCCCAGTCAAGCCACTCCATGATTCTAGCATACAATCCTATGATTCTGTATAGAGCAACATTTTAAAATGAATTGGTGGAAAATGCTTACAAGATAAACTGACGAATTAAGGCCCAAATTACTCCTCCCCTGCACAGCTGCAATTTCCAGTGCTTGGAGGGGAGGATGTGAAGGACTTGAAGGCTGGTTTTATAAGAGGGGCAGGGCATTTCCAACCTGCTCTAGTTGAGCTCACACCTGGAGCTGTGCCCCTCCTGGTCACTTTTCTTCTGCTTGATGCCATCAGCCTGAGTGTTACCCCTGAGGAAGGCAATACATTTGTGTGGCACACTAAGGAAAGTGAAACTTGCTCCCTGCAGGCAATACTGTGCCGTAAAGGCTGAGAGAACTTCTCTTAAATCTTTTTCCTGCCCTGTAGTAAATGATACACAGGCAGTTTCCACAGTGAAGGCCTTGCTCCCCTGGCAGAGCCATCCCTGACGTTGCCAACCATGAAGTTAATCCCTGGATGCAGGTACCTGCTTAGCATGTTCCCTTATTTATTACCTGCTAGGATAAGCTAATCAAATCACAAGGACACCACTGTGAGAGCAGCAGCCACCATGAAGCAGGCTGTGTGCCCTTGGTCCTGCCACCAAGTCCAAGTTAATGAGGAGCTCGGGCTGAGCTGTATATTCTGTGTATATTCTCTCCTTTGTGTGACTGCCTGATACCCCAGCTGCTGCTTTCTGTGTGCTGCACGTCTGCTCAAGGCTGTTGGGGCTGCAGAGGGGACAGACAGACTTTCTAGGCTTGTTACACCACTGAGTGCCAGCCTAGGTGTCCCTGTGGAGCCCCGTTCTTGTGCTTTCTTTTTATTAACCTCACAGTCTACGTGATCTTCTGAAGTAAAGACTGGGTAGTTTCTTTGCTTGCTTGCTCTTTCTGTGGACAAGCAATACTGTTCTCCTCCCTTGAATCTGAGAAAAAAGCTGTTTCTCCTGGTCCCCCAAAACCTGAATTCCCTTCTTTCAAACCAGAGGGAGAAAGAACTGCCTCAGCATTTAGAAACAGTTTGACTGGGGATTCCATTTTGCCTCATTAAAGCCATGGAAGAATCCCTGAATCAGGACTGGAATGAGGCCTGTGTCTCCAGTGTGACTGAAGCTCAGGTCCAGAGTTTTGCCCCAAGATCTGATCTGCCCCTCTAGAGTGACATCAACCTGGTGAGTGCAGGTGTGCTTTTTTTGTCCTGTGTAGGAAACAGGAATAGCTGCTTTGTATCATAGGGAAAAGGACAATGTTATGTTGCTCAGATCCCACTGATTCGCAGAGAAATCATACATTTGCTGCAGGGAAGCCTGTGTAACTTGTCCCTCTCACACACATGAACCCAGAGATGAGACGAAGCCTATGAAGATGTAGACAGTAAAAGATTTGTTAAAGTATCACATGGCAAGTGTGTATTATGTGTCTGGCTGCTGTGCTGGTGAGGGAGCCAGCAGATGAAGTCCTGAGGGATCAGTTACTGTGTGTGTAACCCTTCTGCCAAGGCATGACTGGCAGCAACAGCAGCCACAGTCAAGTTTCACCCCCTTTGAAGACCCTGAACTCAGGGGTCTGTTTTTCCTGGCAGAAACAATTGCCTGTAGAAGCAGAATTTTGTCAAGGCAAGGGAAACAGGAGAGTGTCCAAATAAATAACACGTTGTTCCTTTTTCCTAAAGAATGTCTAAATTAAAAAACCTGAAATAAAGTTTCCTTAAAAATCTAAATAAAGATTTTCCTAAAAATCTTTAAAATCTGGAACGAGCATCCCCCTTCATTCTCCTTCCCTTGCCTCCTACAGGCTGTCTATTACTTCTGTACCCTTAATCTGGAGATATCTGGGAGGCCTATTCCCTGCTGTGTGGCACCTGAGGCCATGGTTTAGTGGTGGACTTGGCTGTGCTGGGTTAACAGTGATTCAAGGATCTTAAAGACGCTGTCCAGTCTAAAAGATTCTATGGTGAGGCAGCCTTTGCCCTGTGGTGAAAGTAGCTGCCAACTTTCTGTAGCAGGAGGCAGATGCAGAGGCCCCTAAGCAGAAAGAGTCACAGAAGGGTACCAGAAACAAACCCAAAGACCTTGCCTTCCAGGAAGAAGGCTTTGCTAGGTTTTGGTCTGGGATGGGCTTGAAGGAGAGAGAAAAGAGTGAGAACAGAAACATCAGGAAAAGTAGCAGAAACAGCTATGAAACACTGATGCTAAATAAAAAAGAAACATGCTAAAAGTAGCTTTTTGCAATAGATTCCCTCTGGTGCGTGGGGGAGCAGGGCACTGCATTTCGTCTCCAAGTTCTTCAAAGGTTTTACTCCTTTCAGTTCCTCTTTGTACATGGGATGACCTGAGTGTTTGCATGCAGCTGGCTAATGTGTTCTCCTGATGTTAAGGGACTGGAGCGAGAAGGGAGCGAGATGTTGGGAATCAGAAGGAGGATGCTGGGGCTCAGCTGAGCTGAGAGTAATCTGAAGGGGAAGGATAATTGGGTATTGAGGGGAGAAAGGCACAGGGGCTGGGAAGAAACAGGAAGACTATGAGTAGAAGGTGTGGGGCTGGCTTCTGGGGGCTTGTCCCATGCCAGGAACAAACACTGCTGGCTGTGCCAGCTCCACTGGTGGGTGAGGCAGGCTCAGCATCAGCAGCAGCGCGGAGTCAGGCCCTGGCTCCTGTTCTATCTGGGGCACCGCTCCTTTGGGAGTCTTAGGGGCAAGCAGTTCTTTAATCCATACATTCTATTGCTGTCCTTTTCCATCCTTCAGAGATTAGGAGAAACGTAGTCTGGGGAGAGAGCACACCCAAAATCAGCGCTGTGTGTGACAGCGCTGCGCGAGCTGCCCGCATCGGGCGCTCACTGGGCGCTACCGCCTGCCTGCATGAGATAAAGCTGGGTGGCAGTGCCCTGGCGGGGTCAGGGATGTAACCCTGCGGGCATCTAACATCCTGGGAGCTTGATTAATGCTGAAGGGAACACTGAGGTGCTTTAGCTCACTGCCATTTTCGCTCCTCACGCATTGAGTGTGTGGAAGCATGCCGTGAATGCACAAAGAGGAATATTTAATAGCGGTGATGTAATACTGTGGCGCTGGCTCGGTGCTCGCTGCTGTTATTCAACACATCTTTCTCAGCAGAATGAGGTAGTGAAATGAAATTTTGCTAAAAGAGAGCAGCTCAGTGTATCGTTAAACATTCAGAGCAACGTCTCCATTTCCTTTCTAATGCTGTGGTGCTGAAAACACATCCCATCTCAAAAGCAATGTTTAACTACAAACGCAATTTGTGAGAAAATAATTGNTTTTTTGTCTTTGAAATCTGCTGAAAGCATGCATATTAGCAGAGAAGCCTTTCTTTCAGGGTTTTAATTTTCTTTTTCTTTCTAGGGAGCTGCATAAGAAAGTTGTTTGAGTGATTTCTCCCTAGCTATTCTGTGGAGCGATTCTTAATTACCCTCAGCATTTGAAAGGTGAATGGTACTCTTATATAATCAACATTAATAATTCAGCTTAGTCCAAGAAAGCTTATTGCAGCTAGTTCTTTGATGCCAGAAAACCTCTACTAAAGCATTCTTTCTCAATTTAATTCATAAGCTCCTAATAAAGCCAGTCCAGTTAAAGTATTTTAACCTGAATCCTACAGTTAAAAATGTAACTAAAATTATTTCAGGTGGGCTGTAGTAAATAGGTATTGTAAATTTTAGTAGAAATGTACTTTTTCACTCTGTTTCTGAATCTCAAGGTTGTTGTCCTTGGAAGAACAGAAATTATATGTATGGAAACACACTTTTCCTTCCTCTCTTTCTGTGTGCCTTTCTTTTTTCCTAGCTGTCCTCTCTGGTGGAAATGCTGCCTTATGACGTGATCTGTATAAACAGAGGTGAACAGGGAGGATGTTTTTTTTACCATGAGCGTGGAAGGTCATGCAAGATTTCCAGAGTAACTTCCCATCACACTGAGCCATCCCAACCCACTATTACAGAGTCAGCACCGTTGCTGGGAGATAATGATCTTGTGTTCTTTTATTAAGGTAATAATGGAAAGAATGCACTGACAGACTGGTCCTATCAGAATTGCAATGCAGAGAAACTCCAGGGAAAGAAAAATAATTTTCTAGCCTCCATCATTGTGTGATAGACAAGACTGTCCACAGGAGTCAGTTTTATCAGGTCTGATGGTGCCATGCCATCAGGAATCTCAATGTTTACCTCAGCATGGCCCATGACACCTGGTATGAACAGGGAACTTCTAAAAGTAGTTATTTCTTTGACACCACGGTGCTTTCTAAGAGCAGCTACTGGAGGGGGATGAATGGATTACTGCCAATAATATGCCCAAATTTTCATGTGTTAATTTACTTCCTTCCACACTTGCTAATTTCAGAGGGATGAGGGTGGGTATTTGTCTTCTGGTGATGTGGTGGGAAGAAGTTGGAGGTACAAAATGAGATTGGCAAGCTGGGGTCTTTAGAGTTCTAACTATCCATTTCCTGCAGGGACCATATGCCAAGGATACCTGTTGAGATTCTCATTGGCTAGAGAAAGAAAAATAGCTTTCATTTCCATTCAACCTTTTATAATTAGTACCTAGATTTTCAAAAGCTGGGAAGTCAAGGGAAATATTTGCTGTTTTAGCACCTGCAAAAATAGTCACTCCAATGTATACAACAACAAGAACAACAAAGAGGAGCATTTCTGAAAGAAAACCAAAAGGGTTGCCTCTGCCTGAAATGCCTAATCCTTCAAATGTGTTTTGTGGGAGTACCACCATTCCTTAGAGGTATCATAAAGTTCAGCTGTTAGAAGCATTTTTACCTTATCTGTGGAAAACGATAGTTCTGGTGAGCATTTCTTCATCCTTTCCATTTCAGGACTCTAAATAAAATATTCACCCATGGTTGTTGAGAGAAGTAATTTCTATAGGCAGAGACACCCTCTTTGCATTTCTCAGCTTTTCCATCTCTCACAGTATTCGTAAATGCTGTAGATGCATTGAAAAGATCACTGAGTTGTAAAGTGCTGTGATACATCAGGATGTGAGATGCTGCAAAAGAAGAAAATACTTTGATTTTTCTTTTTCACTCCTGTAATATGCCCATGGGTGCTCTTGCTTCAGTGTTATCTTGATTCTGGGAGTCTTGTCACTGCTTAAAAAAAGGTAGTGTTTTTTCCAGACTTGATAATTTACCTGCCTGCAAAAATTTGTGATTGCATGTTTTGGGTTTGAAAAACATTTGGCTGGCATTGAGGAAATGGTAGTTTTGTGCCAAGAGGGGAAATAACATATGAAAATGAACCTTGTAGGTAACACAGAGGCAGAAGTAGCACACAGCATCCTAGTGAGGACAGCAGGCACTTGGCACTTGGGTTTCAAGCTGAATAAACCCGTGTGGCTTGGCACAGACCAGGTGCTCCCAGAATCCATGGTCTCCCAACTTCCACAGCCCAGTTAACACCCCATGTTTGGAGTTCCTGTCTCCTCCCTGTGCTGTGCTCTCTACTGTCGTGTTTAACCCTTTGCCAGGTTTTAAAGTGGCTCATTTGCCAGCTGAGCCATTCACTTCAGCCACTTGGAAATGGCTGTTCGTGCTGTCCTCAGAGAGGTGGAGACCACCTGAGAGAAGGCTGGAGCTCACTCGTGGCTGGCACTGTTCTCCCTGCCCCAGGAGGGAAATTCTGACATAGCCAGAGTGGGATGGTCTTGTACAGCTTTTTGTAGTGGCTAACCAAAGTCCTTTTTTTTTGATTTTTAATGCAAGATTTGTTATAAAGTTTTTGAGAGTTCATTAGCTGTGTTGTAGTGGTCTAGGTATTAAATATTACTGTGATTTTTTTGCTTTTAAAAGAGTCTAGAAAAATGTTTATTATAGGATGTTTAATGGTGCTCATTTCATGTTCATCTATTCAGCATTATGCTTCATTAGCTGCAGGCTTGTTGGATGACGACATGTAATCAATCAATCATGTACCATTTGTGGTTATTCTGCTCATAAAGCCAGATTTATTTGTTTTAGTATCCAGACTGGAATGCATTTTTCTTGTGCTTTTCCAGGGCTGAACTGTAGATAAGACCAGTTAGTCTCTGAGAGATCTGTCTGCTCAGGAAACTGTGTGGAGAGAACAAACTGCCTCCTTAATTAGAAGGCTGTGGCTGCTCCTGCTTTGAACAACTACATGTCCTCTTTCTCCCACATTAATACACGGTTACTCACATGAGAAGTCTGATTATTTTCCGTGGGAATTCCTAGTTAGTGCTGCGTGGATGGACCCAGCAGAAAGCCCTGTGGTTGTTTCTGGTTATCTTTGCAAAGGAGTCTTGATGGAGGCCCCGCTGCCTTCAGGAAAGGATGAAGTGTTATTTGGAGCTCTGGCAATGGTACTGGGGAAGCCTTGGAAGCCCCACATCCAGTGTGCATTTGGAGGGATGGCACTGTAAGCCCTTTTTTAAAGATGAAACATTAGTCATTCCTTATGGCTATGTCTTGTGAACAATTTATAAACCTTATGGCTGTTGGGAAAAAAAACCAAAAATGTGTGGCATAGAGTTCAGGAAAAAAAAAGGAGGAATGATAAGGTCACACAGAGAAAGGATGTAAGTTAGGAAAATTGCCATTACTCCAAGAAATCCCTCCAACCCATAAAATACAAGTTTTTTACCTACTCCTTCACACTGTGGATTTATTTCCCTGGGCACATGACATTTTTGAGGATTGGAAAAATCTGAGTGTGGATGAGGAAGGAAGCTGCTGGAGTTCCCTGCAACAGGCAAAACCAAAGGTAATTGTCAGCTCTGCATGAGCATGAGCTAATCCAGAGCCCGTGCTTCCTTCCAGTCCTTACTGGCCAAGAGCAGCTGTGAATAGACAGAAAATGATACAGTGCTGCAGCCAGGGCTTGGGCTACATGGGCAGCCCATCATCAGCTCAGAGAGAGCTGCTCTTCTGCCATGGAGCTGCATTCTTAGCGCTGCTCTTTGCAATCTTGTGACTTTCTCTTTGTGCTGGATAACAGTTAATTATTTTGTTAAATCCACGTGGACATGTACAGAGTCCTCACTGCTCAAGAGTCATATGATGTTGAGCAAAAAGCCAACAATTTTGCTGCTGGAAGATGGGGCTGTGAAATACACTATTATAATCTGAAGCAAATAGCACCACTGGTTTTCTATTTGTGTACATGACACATGACCTCTTTTGGCTTAGAAGTGTAGTTGAAAAGAGAAATCCATTTGCTATTATTTGAATTTCAGTCATGCCTACAGAGAGAGAGAGAGAGAAAAGAGTCCCTTTGGGATAAACCTGGTAGCAATCACTACCTAAAAAGTAAAATTGAAGTAATGGTCAAGTTGAATAGGGACAAGTGGGGCGATAGAGTTGTTCAAGGTCATAGGGAAGAGGTAAGATAAGCAAGGTCTCCAGAGTTGTGCCTGCTAGGAGACCTGCTAAGCCATCATGTCTTCTTAAGATGTGGTTCACCTGTTCTGCAGCCAGTCCATGGGATCTCTTAGACTGTGAAAGTTGGCTTCTGCTCCAAATCTGGTGGCAGGGACTCGAGCTGGGGTCTCAGACATGTCAGGGCAGCATTCCATGCAGCAGTGTTGGGACACACTGGGCCCAGTATCCAGTTTAGCCACGCTTCAGCCCTGTGGTGCATTCATACCACACTGGTCAGCATGACACAGGAATATTTCAGACATGTGGGGGAGAAAGGGGAAATTCACACAGGGACATGACACGGGATGTTGCTTTCCACTTTGATTCAGCATCCCTGTTTTCTTTCATTTTTGCTCTGGTATGGTATTCACACCTCTGGGTGGGTGGAAATGGCAGCTTCATGTCTTAATCAGCAGCTTAATCCTGCTAGTTTTGAAAAGTCATTGGTGTGCACAGTGATAGACAGGTGTGGAGTCATCCTAACAGTCATCAATTGGCTCTGTGGAGAAGAGAAATGCTCCATGTTATCCATAGCTGTGTTAGTTTACAGAGAAACTCTGTGGTTCAAAGAGGAACCATTGCTCCATCTGAACAAGAAACTGTCAAATGTCCCTAGTAGCAGAATGGGCTTGGTCAGGAGACGGGAAAATATAAAATTTACGATGTAAAGAGACCTGTGTATCGCAGATACACACTGACCCACCATTTCCCCCAATACTTGATCAACTCTGTTGATGGAAGCTGACCACAAGTGAATGGGACAAAGCTTTTGGCTCTCCCTCTGCGTGTTTCACTCAGCTCCACTGCAAAAGCTTCTATGAGCTATTTGCTGCTAACCATTCTCAAGCAACGAATGAATGGAAAAGAATCTTACTAGAATGATTTAGTGTTCGTCACGCATAATAAATGAATAGAGTTATTCACTGGCAGTCACACATCCCTGGCTAATCCTCTTGAAGGTCACTGGTACCAGTCACCAGCCTCTCGTCACAGCTCCTGCAGTGGAGAGCCATGTGTTGAGGATTGGGAACTGTTTAAACAAGTGGGATCGTGTCTGTCCACTGGTGTGGGTTTGTTCTTCACCCTGATTCCTTACACCTCACATCACCCAGGACTAGCAAAGGGAAGACAGAAGCAGATGAAAATGCACTAACACTCTTTGAATTATTAAATCCTCTCAGCCCGAAAGGAAAGAGCCGTCAGTGTTAATCGTTCTCTAGGGAAGTCAAAGCCGAACAGTTTGTTCTGGGATGTCCTCTCATGCCCAAGTATTACACTAACCAGGTTGCAGGGCATCTGCAACAACTTCCTCTTGGTGCAAAACCGTCTTACTGGAGGAGAACTGGATTGCAACATATTATTCGCATTTTTATTATGTGCTACTTTGAGTTCTTAAAAAAATCCCCTGATTTGAATTTTGTGTTGTAATTTCCTTCCTCAGTTCCTGAGTCACACAACACCAGAGAAGAACAGCAATGTGACCTCACCAACGAGAAACATCCAAGGAAATCAGGCTATTGTAACGATACTCGGTGTACTTGGGCACTGCTCACACCCTGGGACTAAAAGAGACTCAAACCGTGTTACCACCCACCTCTCACAACCACAGCAGAGTCTGCTGGTGACTGTTCCCTGCCTGAGTGGGTCGGAGAACCACAGGAAGCGGTAAATATATATGGATTATTTGCAGTGTACTAAAATTGTGCCTTGTGCCTCAGCCTGAGGGAGCCCGGACTGCACCGCACACCCAGGGGCACGTTGCCTGCCAAGGTGTGCCTGAGCCCTGCAGCACAGGGCTGGCAGCTGGGCACTGACACCACTAACACCCTGTCCCAGGAATCTTCCCTGCCAAGGGGAAGAGTCATCTGATGCACACAGGTACAGAGCTGCTAAACAGGTACAGAGCTGCTAGAAAAGGCCATATTCCTGTCCCATTTCCCATACAAAGTGATTAGAGGTAAATCCATTCCTTCCTTCCTTCCTTCCTTCCTTCCTTCCTTCCTTCCTTCCTTCCTTCCTTCCTTCCATCCATCCCAGGACTCTTGATACACGTACATTCTATGCTTCAGAAAGAAAATACAGGGGTGTTGGCTCATGTATCTTATTAAGGATTGAGTCTACCTTGAGAGGGATAAAAAAATGTACAGGCAAGAAATATCATTCTTGCAGAGGCTGTGTTTAATCCACTGAATGATTTCTCTTCTGTGGGTTAAAGTCAGCTCCCACATATCTCCTCTCCTGGAAAATTTTCCCAGATATCTTGGTGAGACTTCAAGCATGGGTCACACCATGGGGGTTATTGATTTGCCTCCTGTCTTGTCTCTGGGAGTGTGTTTGTGTCATGACTGCTATAATGGTGAGTCAAAAATGCAGGCAAATTTCAAAGGGCCCATGTTGCTGCTCTGCAAGATTTATTTTTGGCAGGCTGTTAATAAATAAAAGGACAGTGGAAATGCAGGTCACAGAATACAGCAGTATCCACTCCTGTTCTCCTTCACTGGGCTCAGTGGAGTGATGCTAATTCGGCCTCTTTCTCCTTCCTCTGCAGCCTTCCATCTCAAAACCAGTTTTGCTCACATTCAGGTTGTAGGGACGTGGGAGTTCAATTTGCTCACTTCCCAGCTCTGAAACCTGACAACCCCTTCAGAACCAGAACTGAAACTCCTTCTCTGTTTCCTCCTACAGATTCCTGTCTTCAGCTGTGGAGAACAAGCCCATGTGCATTTTAAATTTTGTTTTTCCCTCATGAAAAAGACACCTTCCCTGCCCTGAAAGTCCTAATGATATTAAAGCAGGCAAGGAGCTCACTGCCTCGAGTCCTGCTGCACACACAGACCTTGACTGTGATGTCAGCCAAGCTGATCCCTGCAGCTGTGCTTCAGAGGCTTAGCTTGTTCTTATCAGGGCCCAGCAGGCAAATGGCATCCTGAACTTGGCTGCTGCTCAGCTCCATCTCTAAAATCCTCTTTCTCACCTACCTCCAAGTTAAAACAATTCCAGGTCTGTGCTAGTTAGGAGTGCAGGTGGAGGAGATGAGAAGTTTGGAAGTAGGCTAGACTAATTCTTTGTACAATGTTTAATTGCCCTCTGGAAGTGCCCTCATTGTGCTAAGTCACATCACTGTTGTTCAGCTTTCCCATGGCACCTGGCTGATCCTTCTGCATCAGTGGCACTCTCCTTCCTTCCTGCCTCCCTCCTTGCCACACCATGCCATTGTGCCTTCACTGGCTGTCAGGTATTCTGGTTGTTGCCTCTCCCTCCCAAAATCCCTCATCCCATGGTATTTTATTATATGGTACAGTAAGAGAGGAGACAAGGTGAAGGAAGAAGTGAATTTTGGCAGCATTGTACCAGACTGAGGTAGGAAGGGGTGATGGCAGAAGTCCAGGTGGAAGGAAAACGTAGGATAATGGGACAGAGAGAAAGTAAAGGAGAAAGTAATTGTAACCTGCCACAGAAGTGACAGATAGCAAAATCAAGTAGGGTCAGGCTTACAGTGCAGCAAATTATTCTGCCAGTAAAGATATGAGAGCAACTAATAGAATCTTTTGCCCCAGGGTTTATTTCTCCTTATTTACATCACCATTACCGAGAGAGACACGACATTGCAGAACAATTGCTTGCTTCATTTTGGGAGCATGGAGTGGTGAGTTGCTCTGAGGAGGAGGAAGAATCCTGAAGTGGGTTATGAAAAACTGGGTTTTTTCAGCCTGAGTGAAGGAAAAATGTGATTGAAAGAGTCTTAAGTGGACACAATAACTAATTCAAGATAATGATGTTGAAAGAAGCACTGTTTTTCCAAGTGATTTTCATAATGAAGGAGGCAAATCCATGGCCAGTCCTGGAATCTCTTGCTTAGAAATATTCTAAATCACCTATTACTGACAATAATCTTGGTTTTGCTTATTTTAATGAGGCATCTCTTGGTGAATGGTTGGGTTTTGTTTTATTTCCTTCTTTGCTTTCATGGCAGAGTGGTCTAGATTTTCCATATACTGAATTTTCCATAGGAAAATTGTTATTTACTTATGCTTATTAAAGAAATTCCTCTGCAAATTTCAGGGTGTTAACTGAGAGCCTCTGATTTCTATTTTGAACAGGGAGGGGTCAAGAATATTTCAGATATTCCTCAGCCTCCAGGCAGGATAAAACATCAGATTAACAATGTACTGGGGATGTTAATGGAGAAGCTGGAGAGTGCAGACAAGCCCTGCACTCATTTCTGACACTGTTTGGGCATTCATTAAAACACTTTGTGCAAAAATGAATTCCTCTAGGATGTCGTAGCTAGTGTTGTTCTTCCTAAAGACTGGGTCTGTTGACCACATGAGGCCATGGGGCAGCTGGACCACCCATGACTCTGTGTCCTTTCCGATCGTTTTGTTATTTACCAGAGGGTAAATTTTACTGTGCTAGCGTGTAGGAAGCTCATTCTTCTCCAGACAATTTTACAACAGTCTCTTTACAGAAATGATACCAGCTTTAAAGTCATTTGTTCAGATTTGAAGTAAAGCCATGAAAGAGGAAGCTTTATCAGCTCTATTGCAGTGGCTGATAAACCTCTCTAAGTCAGTACAAAACCAGTTGTAAGTTAGTGTGGACTGTGTTAAGAAAAGTAAGAGCAATGCTGAATTGCCAGAAACCAAGTTCTCTCAGATGTCTGCTGTGCTTTGGAGAGGAAGCCCGTCTGCCCCAAGTGCATGCCCAGTTTGGGGCTTTTCTGAGGAATCCAGGATGGAGCTTCATTTTTGAAATGCTGAGTCTCAGAAGCTCTCATGGACTCCAGGTGGACCTTGCCGTCCAGGCAGAACATGTTGAGTGATGAGGTTCTCTTTTTCTCACACTTTCCAAAGTCATCACATCTGGTTGTAACGCTCAAGCATTGAAGTGCTTTTCACCAAAGAGTGCAAGAGACCACCCAGAATATCCACCAGCCCAGGGGTTAGGAAACTCATCTGGCTCTTTTGGCATTGCTCCTTTTCTCTGTGTCTGATTTTGAGGAGAAATTAATCATGAAGCTGGAAGCTGGAAGAATATGATCGAGTCTTACTGTGACAAACAGCATCCAAACATTGTAAGGAAGAGTGGGCATGGCAAGTTTGGATGATGGCAACGAAATCAGAAGTTCCTTTTCTGCGGGGATTGCTCAAGTCTTACCAACAGTAGCTGAAACATTGTAACTCTGCTGCAAGAGGCAGTATGTAAATGTCCTTGCAGCCATACCACAGGTCAGTAAATTTGCTGCCCAGTGTTGGTGACCTGGCTTCACAGATCACCAAACAGTGGATTCTGGGAATCAAGACACCTCAAGGGGGCCAGGTTGGTATGAGGAATTGGTGCAAAGAGGGAAAGTTAATCTCCCTGGTCCAAGACATGGCAGTTGGGCCCTAGAATCACAGAATTAACTAGGTTACAAAAGACTTGTGAGATCATTGTGTCCAACCTATGACTGAACATGTTCTTGTCAATAGAACATGGCAGTGGGTGCCACATCCAGTCTTTTCTTAAACACCTCCCGGGATGGCGACTCCATCACCTCCCTGGGCTGCCTATTCCAATGCCCAATCACTCTTTCTGTGAAGAACTGCTTCCTAATGTCCAGCCTAAACCTCCCCTGATGCAGCTTAAGACTGTGTCCTCCTGTCTGGTCTCTGGTTGCCCGGGAGAAGAGACCAATCTCCCCTCTCTGTGCACACGAGGTTCCCTGATAGAAGAACAGGCAGAGGAATTAATGTTGTTATGCTGAAGTGCAGCTTCACCATCTGCAGTCCCCTGCAGGAGGAAACCAAACGGCGAGGATCACCACCAGGATTTGTAAGGAGCAGTCATGTGTTGTGTTGGAGATGATCTCTACTGCTTCCTGCACTGTTCTTCCCTTTCCCCAGCTCTCCTGCCTGTAAATCACTCCTGCACACATTTCACACCTACCCAACATACATGGAAATAATTAAAACTTTGGAGAGGAAGTGTTTCCTGTGATAAATTGGTACTTGAGCGCTGTGGAAAATTGACAACAAATTGCCTCTGACAGGATTAGGGATCCCCAGTGAGGGATTGTGTGGAATCTTGAGAGACACCTGCCACCCCTGCAGCGCTCCTCCGGCGCCCGTGCCTCTTGCAGCACTGCCTGCTTCCTCCTGTGGAGCAGCATGAAAGCAGCTTAGCCAAACAGAATAAATGGTGTGCGAGGCTGGAAGGACTCGCTGAGCACCAGCCAGTGACAGGGCAGGGCACTGCTGGCTGTGCCAGTGCAGGTTGAGGTGCTGGCCACTGTTGTTGGACAGGAATATTGCTTTTGCAGACTAAGTAAAAAAAATGCCATTGAGTTATGCTTTCTACACCTGTAATAATGACAGACCTTTTTTTTTTTTTTTTTTTTTTTTTTTTTTTTTTACTTTCTAAGTCAGAGGAAGACCAATATGACTATGTGTGGGGAGAGCAGCTAATTTCATCACAGTACCAGCCCCCAGGTCAGGCTTTGTGCAGTTGTGTTCAGCCTTCTCTAACCAGGAGCACTGGATTTGGATTTTTAAGCCCTTTCCCCCCTTCTCTCCTCAGCACTGAGCTCTTCCAGAACAGAATCCCACTGTTTGTGTTGGATGCATCTCCTTTTATGAAGTGAGACAGGCTGTAGCAAAATTTATTAGACTGCAACATAGAGGGAGTTATTCCCTTGGTAGATTTGAGTTCATATAACCAAGCAAGAGCTGGAAGGCAGTGGCACTATCTGCAGCTTAATAGCAGCCACCTGAACCTTGGAATCACTAGCCACATGAGGCTGGCAGGGAAATAAAGGCCCATTGCCCATCCCTGTCACAGCTGTGACAAGCCAAGGTGTTTCAGGCCAGCAGAGCTGGAAAACACTGGCTTGCTCATCCTTGACTATTTTTTTTTTTTTTTTTCTGGAGCTTGTGACACTGCTGGAGCAGTGTGATCTCACTGAAACTTACTGCTGGCACCAAGTAAGATTTTTTTTGATGTTATGGGCTTGTTATGATCCTGACTTTTCAAACCTGCTGGTGCATCCATGCGCTTTTATCCCAGCAGAAAAAACCCAGTGAAAGGTCTCTGTCTTCTGCAGTGGTTATCTCAAACCAAACTATGCTCATTTTGGCCAGGTTTTACCTCTGCAGCTGGAGAGGTCCTTGAATGGTGGCCTGGCTGTGGGAGGGCAGTAAGTGGTGCTGGGATGGGGTTGATTCCTGCAGTCCATTTGGGCCTGGAGAGTGAAGCTGGGACTGGCATTGTGACGTGGAAACAGTCACTGTGCGTGATGGCTTTGTGATACGAGGCCCTATTACCAACCATTTTCTCCTTGCATTATAGTTTCAAAAGGCTTAAAGCTTTAAAGGCTTAAGGTTTGTTGCTTTCATGTTTAACTGGATACATGGCTAATGTCTTAGAAAACTTGGGGACCAAATTACATCTGCAGAGGCTTCACCTGCTGAGCCTCTATTTTAGATGTTTAGTGTAAATTGCTGAGGCATGTGCAGCCAAATCTGGAATTTTGTTTTCTTTCAACGGTGCCAAACTAATGCATTTGAGTGTGTTCTGTGTGAGCTGTGGTAATTTACTTCTGCTGAACAGATTTTGCTTTGCTTTCCTTGCTCTGTAATGCTTCTGTCTTGTTTAATTGGCAAACCAAAGTCACCTTAGGTGCAATGTCAGCAACCCTGTTTGTGTAGGATTGGGGTTGACAAATCTGCCTAGGATTAGTAAATGCTTGGTTTTAAAGTCTGTTAGAGAGAGATACTACTAATAATTTAAAAAGTTGTCTGTACCAACCAGAGGCTTTTGCTGCCACCTGTGAGAGCTGGAGGAGCTCTGATGGCAGTGGAGGCTTCTCTGAGGATCCCAAGTTTGTGGCCCTGCTGTGATCCAACCCTTATTTAATTAATAATAAATATTAATTTAAAAAACTCCAAAAGCATCTCCTGAAAGCTATCAGTGCAGTGGACTAAATCTGGTGTTTGGGCCTTGTGGCTTTGTTCTCTGGTATCTGTCTGGGCATGGATGCCAGATGCCATGTTTCCTTGACTGGGGCTGTGTCCTGTCACTGGTGGATTTTTCTGGGGTCTGATGAAGGGCCTTTGGCTCAATGAAGAGGCTGAATATTCCTTTTTGCTCTTCCCTCCCTCCAATATAGCTTTTTTTTTTTTTTTTTTTAATGGAAGCTGCTGGGGCTTGGTATTTCTGGGAGCATTTCACTTTTTTATAAATATTTGATGGGTTCAAAACTGACTCAGTGAAAATATGGAAGGGTTGAAAATATGGGAAGTAAGAAAAACTAAAAGTTATACTCAGGTGCAACTGGATACCAGTGGGAGGTGATATCTGAGGGTAATTTATACTTTTGCACTGCAGAGGTCCCAGCAGAAATACATTGGCTTCTCTAGTGAGGAGCTGGACCTGCTGGTATTGGCCCCTGTGAGGACTGTGTGATGAGGAGGAAGACTCTGCAAATAAATCTCCTTTAAGTTAATTTTTTTAGGGTGTTTTGGAGCTCTTGTCAGGTCCTGGATCCCGTTAGTTCTCACGGAGCAGTGGGTGTAGATGTGCAATGGATCTGTGTTTAACCAAAAAACGAGAAATAAGCTTGCAGCGTTTTGGAAGAGGGCCAAAACCCAGGGCTGGGGTTAGGGAAGATGCCTTCTTGTGGTGAAATCCAGGAACCCAGCCCTGACAAAGGGATCAGAAGTGGAGTTCTGAGGATAGTGATGGATGGTAACTGGGGGAAAAGTGATGAAGAGAAGGTGACTAGAACATGGGCTAGTACGGGGAAGCTGAATTCAGCAGAGTGGACACCAGGCATAAAGAGATAAGAAAGCAGTTGGCCTCTGGGATGAGCTGCCATGGAAATTGTGGACATTTTATCTTGTTCCCAAATCATGAGTACCTGCCTAGCTGGAGGACGAATTTTAGTTTAATCTCTCTTTGGAGATCAAAATCAGTGTATCTGCTGGTGAAGTCTGAGAATTTTTTATAGGCTTGAGATAAATGCCATGAGCTGATAGCACAGCTGGATTATGACAGGCAATTATTCCATGATAACCTGTCTCCTGTGTCCTGCCATTTGCATGGGGAGGCTGCAGTTCCTCCAGAGTCTGGTTCATGGATGTTCATGGCCCACAGAGTGGGATGTCTTCCACAGCAAAAAACACTGCCATGTTTTTAGATCTGACTGGTTTTGCAGGATAATACCTTTTGTACTGACAGCAAATGAAGCTTTAACTAGTCAATAGAGTCTGCCAAAAATCTGTATTTATGAATTACAGGCTTATAGCCTTATGATCAAATTTTCAATTAGAACAATGCAGATTTTTGAGAGTGTTTTGCATCTGAAAGTCCTTATGTCTGAAGGAGGAAGAATGTAGACCAGAAAAGCACAAGCACTCAGGTCAATTCATCATGTAATTCTTGCTTCTCCTCCCAAAAGAAAAATGGGAAAATTGAAAACATGTTAACATTTGCAAAGGATTTCTGGTTTTGTTTTTCTTGCTTTGAAAATACATGTTCACTTCAATTTAAAAGAATTAACTTGTCTCCAGTAAAACTTTCCTTTTGGTGTAAACCTTTCATTTCATCTGGAGATTAGGATTTCTGTTTTAATAGCTTTATCTGAGAAAAGGATTAAACCATTGTTTGGGGGGAGTGTATCCAGATCTTGAAATTGGAGAAATCAGGTTTTTGAACTGCTTTATGTCCAGTTGTCATTTTAATTGCTGGCAATTTCTTAAAACTATTTCTTAAGGCTTTTTTTTCTTTTCCAAAAATAAAACTGTTACTGGGGAATGGACCTGATAAGAAGGATATTTGTCTTGGCATAGGCTGCTTTTGATTCTGAAGTGCTGAAAAGTTACTTTGCAGGACTTCGTTGCATTTTCACAAAACTGAGATGAAATATGGTCCAAGTATTGGTATGTTATTCTCTCTCATTTACTTTCTCTCTGGTGTACTTTAATTGTAACATTTTTTTTCCCCCTAGTTTAATCAGAAAAGAGATGATAAAGAACATCTTGGAGTAGATCAAAGTCTGTCATGCTACACAGTCTGGAAAAAACATAAAGAAGCCAATTAAGGTCTGTTAGTCCTGGCTTTTTAAGAGTAGTTTGGCAGGAAAGCTTATTTACATAGAGAATGGGGTTTGTGCTGTTGGATTCAAATGGCTTTCGAGCCACCTGTGATGATTCAGTCTCAGGAGGCTGCTCTTAGGGTAGTACAGGTTGGTTTGATTACACCCCTTGGTTGTGGCAGCAGCAGAGTTGACCAAGTCCCTGTGAAACCCCGGGTGGATCTGAACAGGGAGCATCCCCTGGCCTTTGGCAGCGTTGGGAGGTGAGCTCTGGCTTCAGATAAAATATCCTCCTCCTGTAGTCAAAGCTCCCTTGCTCAGTGTGGGCTTCATCAGCAAGGAAACTGCCCACCACAAACCTCCTGCAATCCTGATTTCAGACGGTGGCAGGTGGTGAAATAAAAGGTGGTGCCAGTGGAGACCATGGCTAGAAACATCCATGCTGGCAAGCCATGGCTGGCAGGAGGGGGTTTGCCCCTGGTCAAGAGGAATCAAATTAGGTTGTAAAATATTGAAGCAAATAAACTGAGTGTACAGAATCTTTCCCCAAAATGATCTGTCCTTTGCTGTACAGTGTTGTTAGCCCCTGGACCTTGCTCCCATCTGCCTGCTGAGGAGCTGCCCTCTGTGGGGACCTGGCATCAGTGCTATGGAGTGATTAACCTGGGAGTCTGTCCATCACTCCTCCACAGGCCATTAGCTGCCCAGAAATCCCTGGCCCCAGGCTGTCCTTCCTGGTGTGGTGAAGAACAGCTGTAAGCACAGCCTGACCTTAAATCAAAATGAGAAGTTTCACAGAGTAAAATCAGGGCCCAGGGCTGGGTGATGGATCCATCCTTTGCTACCAGGTTCATGCCAGGCCTCTGTGTCCTTTGTGCTTCTCAGTGCCTCGGTGTGGTGTGTAATGCACTAATGCACTGCTAGAAATCACAAGAGGCTGGTAGCTCTGCTGGGTGGAAAAACATCATTAGAAGGGTGACAGCAGCAGGTGACAAACCACAGCAGCCTGGCCTCCCTGCTGTGCAAAGGGGCTAAGAGGTGGGAGGGATCACTCATAAAAGAGCAAGAAGGTCTTGCTTGCTGGGAAGTAATTTCTGTCACGTTGTTTCTCACAGAGCATGCTAGAGAGCATAGCCAAACCACAGTGGAAACAATAGTTGAGTGTGGGGTGTCTGTGCAGACCAGGTACTTATTATCTTCACTTCCTCTCCCCACTTAGCTGTGTCTCCGAGGAATGTGCACATCTACTAAAACAATGCAGTTGATACCTTCGTTTTTAATAGTTAACTGCATTAAGTGCCAGTGAAATACACTAAGTGTTTTCTGTTATTCCACTTATTTCAGCAGGGTTCGAAGTTTGGTGGGTTTTTTTTGGTTTTTTTTTGGTTTTTTTTGTTTTTTTTTCCATCAAGGCCATAGTTATCAACTGTATTTAAGATCACATCATAAAGCTGGAAGAAAACTTCTTTGTTGCTGTACCTGTTTTTATTTGCCTGGCAAGTTTATCTCCTAAGTCACAGTCTTTGTCTCCCGTTCTGTCCATTTGTGGTTACACCCATCCCTACCCTGTGCTTTTGGTAAAATGGGTGCCTGGGGTGTCAAGTAGCTTGGAGGTGACAAAAACACCAGGCTAACTGAAGCAGCTTTGTCAGTGGCTCTAGCATTTTGAGGCTCAAATCCATAATTACCGTGGCTAGAGCTCAGCTCTGCAATGCTCTGTGCAGTGAGAGAAGTCAGAAGTGTCCCTTTCAGGACGTGCATTTTGACTTTTGCCTCGAACCACCTGGTGAATGAGGGTGCCCCTGTGGTGTGGGGTGAGTGGAGCAGGATGTTATGGGGTAAAGAGCCCCTGCAACACCTACCAAAAGACTCTTGAAAATACTTCAAAGGGCAAGCTAGGAAGTGGCAAGCTGCTTAGCAAGAAGTTGAAAGTGTAGTAAGATGCTTCTGTTCAGGTGAGTAAAAAGTCACAGTTGTAAAGGACGAGGCTTGTGTTGAACACAGTTCTGCCCTTTGCACATGTGCTGGCTGTTTAAAATCCCTCCACAGCACTCAGGGAAAACCTTGGAGAGGCAGCAGCCAGCCCTGATAGTAGTGTCTCTCCACAGTGTGAATGTATTTGTGGTGGAGGCTTCTTTTGTGTTATCCTGTTTCTCAGTTTTCACCTTTTTTTCTGTCTGCTTCCAGTCCTTTGTGCTTTGTTTTTTTTCTCTGCTTACACTCCCCTTGGTCCTGCTCCGAGTTCACCTCCCTTGAAGTGGAGATTTGTCCTTGGATATTGCTTGACCTGTTTTGCCAAGGTGTTTATCTTCTGCAATGCAGATACCAAACTTCAGTTCAGCGTTTCCCCAGGCAGTTTGTTGGCTGAGGCAACGCGTGGGGAGGTTCCTTGGGAAAGTGTTTGCCTTCCCTGACCCCTCCAGAAATTTGGAGAGAAAGTTGAGGGGTGCAGCAAATTGGACCAGGAGGTGGGTGGAGAGGGAAGAAACAAGGGACTTTGCACTAGCAGAAGGCATTGTGAGTGCCTGCTGCTTCATGAGGCTTGACATGAATTCAAGTGGGTGTCTATTACTGGTGAACAGAAAACCAAAAAATACTTTGTAAAAAAAGAAAAGAAGAAAAGGATTTTTTTGCTCTTGGGGTCTGAAATTCCATGGTGACCTAGAAGAAATTGAAACACTTTCATCCAGTGGTGACTTTGGAATGGAAGGGGAGCTTTGTATTTCATGGGGCATAGATGTGAAAACATCTTGTAGCCAAGCAGTCAGCTCCTTGCAGGAGCTTTTAGCTTTATGCCAAAGACAGAGTCCTCTGCTCCATAATGTTGTTTCTCCTCATGGAGAAAGGTTACAGGGAAATGATAGTAAATGATGTGCTGTGCCTGCAAATCACTGGTTTGAGGGGCAGTTGTTCCCATTCCAGTCACTATTCCATCACTCAGCCCTTCACTTTGCATAATTCCTGTTTCATTTACTGCTGCTTATGATAGGGGAGCTCAGCCCAGCAGTCAAGGATGGTGCCAAGAGTACCTAATCAAATCTGGTCATGCAGATCCCTGTCCGTGGGCTGGGCAGAGCATTCCAGGGCTGCAGCAAAACTGGACTTGCTGTCCTCTTCCTGGCTTCAGGAGCAGCTGGAAGAGATGGATGCCCAGGTGCATTGCCTCTGCTGGTACACCACCCCTCTCCCCCTGCCCCCTTCTTATAGGTTAGTGCTGGCCAAGTACAGCATCTCTGCTGTGGGGCTGGTTTTCCCAATTATTCTCCCCACAACAGTGTGTGCAGTCGGTGAGAGGCTGCTCAGACCTGATGTCTGGACAGCCTGCTGCAGGCAAGACTCCTTGGAGAATTCTAGTGACCAAAGAAAGAAAGAAAAGGGATGCTCTTTGCTTTTGGAGTTTTTGCATGGCTTTGTGACTGTCCCTTCCCAGTGCACAGGATGCCAGCAGGAGGTAAAGCTTTGGTGAGCTGTATCTCATTGCTCGATCTCCTGGAGAAGGAGCTGAGCCACTGCCATGCCATGAGTGTCTGAATTATGTTCTTTCATTGGCCTCTTATACTGTTGGAAGGAATACACCTTTTAGCTGGTCATTCTCAATTTCTTTTTGGGAGTGGGTTGGAGAGAGGCAGGAGGGGTTGGCAAGAGGGTTGGTCTGTGTGTGTCTGAGCCACTGAAGTGCAGCAGTGACGAGCTAAAGAGAGCAGAAGCCTGCACAGAGCCCTGATCTCTCACCGCACTCTTCGCTCACCACAAGAAAACCGAACCCTCTGGGCTCTGTGGCATTTGTGAGTTCTCCTCAAGTCGTGGCTCTAGACTGCAGACTTGGAGGTTGGGTTCTCCCCCAGACTGACCTTGTTTGAGTCCCCTGCCAGGGAGCTGGTGTGTGGGCAGAGCTGGGAGCTGGGAGCAGCAGTGTGCGCAGCAGGCGGGGATGGAGAGGGACACGCCCGGCTCTGCGCTCTGCTTGTGACGCACGCTTTGCCTAACCACAGCTGCTTTGTTCTCCAGGCCACTGCTGCCAGCCCAACCCAGCCTGTTCACACCTTCTTCTGCTCATGTGTCCTTCTGAGTGCTGCTGGCTGTGCTCTGCCCCAGCCTCAGCTGCTTGGCACCCTCCTGCCTCTCTGCGAATGCTGGCAAGGGAACGTGGTGCTGAGAAGGGCACCAGGGGCACAGTTAGGAGCTGCAGAGCTGAGTGTGACAAGGCTGAGTGTGTTGGCTTCCAAAGTGTTTTTCTGAGGCAGGTGCCAAACAGAGGATAAATCCTTGTCAGCTGGTGCCACTCCCTGGGAATATCAGAGCTTTGGTCTGTCTTGGTAAGCTGGGTGAATGGCAGTGAATTGGAAAGGGGCATCTCTATTGCAAAAGTGATACCCCAGCAGGGAGTCATCATATGCCCCTTCTGCTCCAGACTATTTCCCTGGCTGCAGAAATGTTGCTCCTCTCCTACCACCCAACATCATTTTCCCAGATCTTGTCAAGTCTCTGCAATGAGGGCTTCTTGAGCAAACTTTTTTTGGCCTTTCACACCCTTCCAGCAGTGCAGCATTGCAAACACTCACTGAGAGCACCTGGGAGTGACAAACTGCTGCTGTGTGAGGCTGGCCAGGAAGAGAATGATGACCTTCAGGGAGAAGTAATAAAAGCTTTGAAAGAAAAGGCTGAGATGGGAGAGTTTGTCACAGCTTGGGAGTAGAAACCAAATCTACCTTTCACATAGGGATCCTCTTCAAAATTATTCTGCCTTGCACTGGTTTGTTTTACATGAATGGAAGATGCTTTGACTTCACTAATTAATTTTTACTTCTGTAGAAGTAGCAGAACCTCTGTGACCTTGAATTGTGTGCTTACAACTGAACTTAGAGCAGTGTTTTTGCTTATGTTTGAGGATCATGGCTCCAGGGTGCTGGGCACTGCAGGATAAACACCATCAGCAAAATGCTCCAGGAAAAACCAGCTGCCTTAGCTGGCAGCTGCTGGGGGAGCTACCTACAGGCTGCGTGTGAAGGAGAAGCAGCCAAGGCATCAGGCTCATTTTGTAGCACAGCTTACACCAGATGTTGGAGCTGTGATGTGCAATATGGTATCTCACCTCCAACACAAACCACACCTGGTGCCTGGAGCGAGGTGGAGAAGGTGTTGTTGCCAGACTTGCTATTTATAGAAAGTATGGTAATCCCATTTATGATGGCGCTCAAAAAAACAGAAAAAAAGCTTTTTGACCTTGTGCCTGCAGGTGCAGTTTTAGGCTTTAAGGCATATTTTAGTTTAAAGATATGTACTTCTAGAGAAAGAATTTGGCATGCATTTTAAAGGCATAAACATAAGAGCTCTCAGACAAAGTACATGATCCTGTGCTGTCTGCCTCGGCATTCGTATCTCCTCCATCTGTTTCATGCTGCCAAATTAATCTGTTGTCTTTTGCTGTCAGTGGAGATAAACCAGTGCTAATTTAGTCCACAATATTGTTTTTGTTCAGTCCTGTGCTATGGAGCCAAATGCTCTGCTGAGATATCAGCACCCACCTTGGTTGTTGGCCTGGGAAGCAATGGAATAAACCAGCTACTGCCATGCTGGGAATTACGGTCGTCCTGCATCCATGCCATGTTTGGCCTGGGAAAATAGAAAGGGAGGCAGGAAATTAGCAGCTGCTGGACTGGTTGATCATTCTGCTGGCAAGAGTGTTATATGATTTAGTGTAGGTATTTCCTGCAGCCCAGTGTGAGAACCTGAAGGCCCTTTTTTGGTTTAACAATAAGGGTTGGGATTACACAGAACTGAAGAAGCAGCACAGCCAAGTGTGACCTTGTGACTGGGCTCCTGCACAGCCTCAAAGATAACTAAGGTGCTTTCAGAAAGAACCCAACAAAAAAATTTAAAAACACCGCAAAACAAAAACAAACCATGCTCCTGTGCACAGACACAACGAAGGCATATGCAAGGCACAGGTTTGCTTAATTGCCAAATCCAATTGGAAATAGTAACCTTTTAGTATGAAATTTCTTTGCTATGGAAAAAGATTTCACTCCAAACTCAGCTGAGTGTGTATTGTGAAGGAAGATCCCCAAAAGATGGGGAAAAATTTCTGCTCCACTGGGTAGATGGAGAGGCTTGGAGCATGGAGGAGAGGGAGCTGCCTTCCCCCGTGGTCACACAGCAGCCACAGCTGCAGTTGGGAAGGAGACCCAGAGCTCTTGATTCTGTCTTCTTGCCCTTTTTGTTCTGATACTTTGTCACTTCCTGATAATTCCTGGCACCCAGTCCTGCCGTTTCTACTAAGAAAGCTCTAAAAGAGCTAATCTTTTAGAAGCTACAGTAAAAAGTAGATGGGGAAGGTGTTAAAGGTGCCAGGTGGAGCTTCCCATGTTCTCCTTTCAGATGCAGTTCATAGAATAAGGATGAGGTTCCTGACAGTGGAGTTTCCCCTGGTGTAGAAATATGTGCATAGTGACCATATGCTTACCCTACTGCCATCCCAGGGATGGGGACCAAAATATGGCTGGGTGGCATTTTTGTGTCACCAGGTATCTATAAAAACAAAACAAAACCCTAAGTAAAAGCAAGGGGAAAACCACAACACAACAACCCAAGGGCAAGAAATAACGCAAACAAACTGAGGGTAGTGGAAAGAAATTTCAGGTTAGACAGATCACTTTGTTTGTCAGTGGATTTTGTTCAGGACTTGAACTGGTTGCAATTACAAATTTTAAGAAAAAAAAAAGAGGAAAGAAGATAAATGTCTCATGGGTATGGAGATAAATGAAAGCAAATGTTGAACTTGAACATGAGTGTGAGAGGTAGGGGGGATTGCTGAGAGCAATTATATTTTAGGTCAGGAGTCATGGAAATTGGGGCCTTCCCTAAAGTTGTTGTTGCTTTTGCTTTTGTTTTCAGGATCCTTCACCAAACTGAAAAATGTTTTGTTTTGCATGACTGTAACAGTCTTGGTTTGGAGGTGATTTGTACAAGTTGAGTGTTTGTCAGAGGCAAATGAGAAGCTGTGATGTTCTTGACTTAGGCTAGGGCTTCACCTGACCTCCAGCATGGAAGATGATGAAAGTTTCTTCCTGTAGTTTTTTGGAGATGAGTCTTCCACCACCTGCTTCTGATATCTGAAGTCTCTGATGTGAGGTAAGAACATGCCTTTTCCAGGCCCTTAGTGCTCAGGCTGGACAAGTATTGATGTTGATAAGCAGCTGACTTTAGTTTGTGTGTGTATGCATACATATGTGTATATAGAGACAAAACCCAGGCATATTATAGTGAAATAAAATTGTTATTAATTTATAGGTTATTTCATTAATACAGTAATAAAGTCTATATTTTTAAAACATAAAAAGTTCCCTTCCCAGGCATGGGAAATTACTGCATTTGCCTTTGGTTCATTTTGAATTTATATCAGAGAATTTCAGGAGTTACTGAGGTGGTTACTCATCAGATCAATAAACAGATAAATGGATCTTGCCCTCTTTGCTCCTGAATTTTTAAAATTGATTTGAAAAATTCCACTTTCTAATCTGGCCCCTTAATCCGAGCTCATCACTGTGTTTCAGACCGGCTTCTGATTCTTTGAATGATCAAGTAGGCTTCCTCTCTTTGTTCTCCTGCTAAGAATGCGAACTGTTCAACAAAGCTGCAATTAATTTTTTCCCCTTGTCAGGTCTTTATCAAGGCTTCAGGTGAAACATGAGTATTCAGATGTGAAGGAGAACATGTTTTGTGATTTTATCCTTTCGGTTTGGTGGCAGTTGGGTAGGAAAAAAAAAAGTATCCAAAAGGGGAAAACTCAACAGTGACATGATGTTAGCAAGTCTTTTAATTAGATGATAGGTTTTTTTCTGGGCTTTTTAAAATTCAGAAGTATGAACTTTTGGAGGTTTTATTTCTGAGGATGATGAAGATTAGCCCTCTGGGAAGTGATTCTTCCTCAGCGTAGCTTTTTAATTTGCCTGTCTGAGCCCTTTAATAATGTTACTGCATCCTAATTGGAAGTCACTTGAAGGCAGACTAGGTTTTGATTGTGATTGGTTTAATAGATCCTCACTGTAGCTGGTCTTGCCTCGGTGTGAAGCTATTAATATGCTCTGCTGAATATTGCTGGTCCTTGGAGGGAGTGGAGGTGCATTCCTCATGATTTAATTTGGCCCTGTTGTGCCTTGTGGTGGTTTGTTCTGGAGCTGGGTGCTGTCCTGGAGGAGAGAGCAAAGGTTTCTTCTGTGGGAAATCCCTGTGGGGCCAAGAACCACAATGCCAGCAGCCAAATGCTCCATGACCTGGGGTCTGGGGGGGCTCAGAGCTGCAGCCTCCCGTTGCCCTGTCTGTCACTAGGGCTGGGTTTGCCTGGCTGGGGTGAACCTAATGGCCATCATGCTGACATGTAGTGCAGCCAGGACCCCAAGGAAAATACCTTTTGAGACATGCTTAGCTGGTATTTCCCCTCCTCCAGGCCTTTTTGGACTTCTTAGTACATCTGTAGGTTTCCCTTGGACACTTTCCACCAGCAGCAATGCAGTTGGCTTTACAGCAATGTAGGAAGAGTCAGAATTTGGCCTCTTTGCTATGTATGGAAAGAAAGTAAGGGTTACTCAGCTTGCCTTTCTTCACACCCTGCTAGAGCACAGAACATTCCTGCTCACTGGCTCAGTTAAGCTGCAGCCTAATGCTGAACTGCATTAATTTTAGTTCATAATGGGAGTCTGAGTGTTGGTCAGAGCTGCTATGTGATCTCTGATGGGCTCAGCTTTTGAAGCTTAAGCTTCAAGACCAAGACATCTTTTCAGAAAGCCCATGACTGATTCAACAGCAATGGATATTAAAATGCCAATCAGTTTCTTTTAATTATGTCTGTAGCAACCTGGGACAGCTACTGATTTAGTTTTGAAAATGCTGATGCTTTGACAGGTTAGAAAGAAGCGTGGGCTGGCAGGATGCCTGACCTGCAGAAGCACCAAGGTGAGGGCAGGCTTGCTGGGATAAACTGGCCCTTGCCCACTGCAGTCCATTGCTCCTGGCCCAAACCTGGAGTGGCTGCTACCTGAGCCAGCACTCAGGTCTAATGGTAAAGACATGTGTTACCTTTTGTACCTTGTGGGGACAGGGGTGACCTCAGGGGATGCCACCCACACACTCTAGAGCAGCTCTGACCCTGGGTGTGAGACCCAGAGACCTGCACTTTCCCTCATGTGACATGGGACATGCTTTTTCCGGGATGTAAAATGCTGCCTGGCCCCATAAATTTGCTGCTCATCAGCCAGCTCCTGAACAGCTTGCTCAGGCTCATTCTGTTGTATTTTCCAAGTGAGGGAGTTCGGTTTCTCGTGATGTCAGAGAGCAAACACGTTGTGTGAGGATCCTGGTGCTTACCTACAGATTAAGGATCACGCCCTGGTCCTCAGGAGCCTTAGCCAGGTACCTCAGCAGATGTGAGATTTGTCTCTGTGGCTGAGCTCTGACGCACTTCACGCTGGCAGATGCAGGGAGATTTCCCTCGCACACATCGTGAGTTTACGCTGCTTGGCTACACATCACTTGTAGTCGTTCCTCTTCCAGCTGTCACAGAGCTCTTGTGCTGTGCCAGCAGTACCAGCTCCTTGGCACGCTTTTCCAATGTCCCTTTGGAGAGGCTCACATCTGTCTGCCCCCCTTTTTGTGCTGCCTCTTTTGCAATGGCGCTAAATGAAAAATGCAGAGTGCTGAGTCACGCGATAATGGTAACAAAACTGCTGTTTGTGCTGGACAAATTGATCCTGTAGCACCTTGCCTGTAGCACGATGACTGCCCTCCTGCTCGAAGGTCTGTCAAAGGCAGGAGGTGTTCTGCAGGCTGGCATGGCCTCCTTGCCCCAGAGCAGGCCCTGCAGTGTCACTGCTGCCTGTGTGCCCCAGGTGGTCCCCGGCCAGCAGGGCCAGCTGGCTCGGAGCTGAGGCTGCTCCCGGGGCTCGCTGCTGAGGCACTTGCTCAGCCCCTGACAAAGGGTCCTGGCCACCTCTGCCACATCTATGCTTGCCCTCCTCTGCCTCTGTCCTGGGAGCTGTCTCTGCTGCCCTGGAGGTATGTTTCAGGGGGAATCACAGGACTCTGTGCTCATCATTCTGGCTGGATGCAGGGTGTAAAGATGCTGCGAGTTCACCAGCAGCATTATGGTTTGTTTTCTGTGAAAACAGTGACTGGCTTCAGATGCTCCCCACCAGCTTGGTGCAGATGCAGTGTCTCAAAACACTGATCTCTGTGTCCTTGGGGGTGGTGTCACCTCTAGCCCAGCTGTTCCCTGGTACTAGATAATCAGATGACTCATGATGGAGAGCTGATTCTGCAGCTAGAGAGGGCTGGGATACTCAGCCATGGGCCATCCTTATACTTGCATAGCATTGCTCCAGCTGCTTGCTTGGAGCCCCAGTGACTGTCAGTGTGTCTGAAGGTGCAGGAGAGCCAGCAGCCCCACCACCACTGTGTGACCCCACAGGTGTGGCTGTCCACGGGGAACCTTGGGATGTGAGAGTTTGGGGATGTAGAGGACAAGGGTGGGGGACCAAAGAAGGTTGAGATGTGAGCAGTCAGGGAACAGGTGGGGATGGGAAGAGGTCAGGACAAGGGTGATGATGTGCACCCCTATTGACAAAAGCTCAGCCTCAGAAAAGGTGGAGGGAGCTGGAGCTGGAGCTGGCAAACCTTGCCCAGCCACAGGGAATGCAGGTCAGGTGAAGCGATTGGACCAGGAGAAAGAAGGACATTTGGGAAAAACTGATGCCTCTGAGGACAAGAGTTGGCCAAAGGTGCTGCTGTGACATGTGGCACAAGGGCCAGGCCCTGCCCCACCCTGCATGGTGCACCAGCCTGGGCACAGGTATCCTGAGCCTGCAGCTGGGTGGGGCAGGAGCCAGGTGGACACCGTGGCTGCCCCAGCGCTGTCAGGGCAGGTGGGACATGGAGAGCTCCTGGGAACACGTGGCAGCAGCACGTGCTACTGATCCTCATGGCTCCCTCTCCCTTCCTGTGGGTCTCTGCTGGGCTTGCTCAGCTGACTCACTTGGAAGGCTTCCTCCAGGACTGGGATGTGGCCTGGTGAAGGAGACATTGCTGGGGCCAATCACCACAGCCAGGAGCAGACAGTGACAATTCAGTCACATTCTTTGGATTAAGGTGCCAGGGAGCACTTGTTGGGTTTGCTGTTTGCATCTGTGCTATTAAACCCAGCTGGCATTTGAAGGTCAAGAGAAAAAATCAACATGGAAGTGCCCCGTACAGGTATTTACACAGAGGAAATAGCATTAGAAAGAAGCTCCTGCAAATGTTCTGAGTGCCAAAATGTTCACGTGAACCAGCAGAGGTTTAAGTTGGACTGAAATGAGGACCTTGCTCCTCTCATGCTTGAAACAACTCTGTAAATGTAAAGGAGTGCCCGTAGACTATATGTTTGTCAGCAACAAGACCAAAATCTTTACCTTCTAGTTCAACAAGGAGTCAAAATCTTTCTGCTTTTCCAAGCTTTAACCTCCTTTCCCAGAGACATTCTGGGTCATCACCATCACATTCTGTGCACTGACCTGAGCTTCAGGAATATCTTCTCTTCCCAGGAGCCTTTGAGGATGTAAAATCCCTGAAGGTCTTTAGATTTTTTTGTTGTTGTTTTGTTTTTTTGGGTTTTTTTTTTTTTTTTTGTGTGTGTGTGTATGTGTGTGTACAGGCTTATTTTGCAGTTATGGGCTGTGACTTTCAGCATTGCTGTGCCCTGGATTGCCCATTGCTGGGGGGAGGTTTTCTACATGAATTGCTCTGTATAAATAAACCCATGACAACAGTGATGAAAAATGCAGGCTTTCGCTGTAAAAGTGCATCAGCTGCTACTTATTCTTAAAGAATCCTTCCACCAAATCATCACAAATCACAGTAAAGAGGAAGGAACGATGTAGTCTGACAATAGTATTTTTTAGACAGACAAAAAGATGTTGTGTAGAGAAATGCAGTAACTACACAGGATTCTAAAAGTCTGTTGAGCAATTGCCCCCTGGAAAGAATAGCTTCACAGCATATGCACAGACTTTTAACTCTTGGCTGCCCTTTAAACTAAGATAGTGTATTTGGTATCACTCTGGTTTCTTTTGCCTTTTTCTAGGATGCTGAAGATCTGCTTTTATCCTCCCATGCTGTACACTGGCACAGGCTGCTTCACTGCACTGTGGTGCCTTAGAGCCAGAGGGGAAAACTGAGGATGGGAGGATGTTAGGCTGAGGCTAGAAATCAAGGCTGTGCTGCAGCTCAGGGTGCTAGGTCTGGAGCAGGATCCTGGTGCAAAGTAAAATATCCATTATGCAAAGAGGGTCTCCATGACTGCAGGCTGGGGAAAGGGCCTCAGCCAGGCTCCCATTGTCCAAAGGTCTGGCACCTGGGAAGCAGCTAGGGGAGGGTTTGGTGTTATCTGTGGCTGTCTGTGCATGTAGCAGTAGCACACAGTTATCTTTCACTGCTGAGGGCTGAGACAACTTTAAGGGTACTTGGCAAGAAGTGTTTATGGCTTGCCTGGATCCAGCATCCTTCATCAGCCCTGTCTCAGCACCTGGAGGATGCTGTCACAAGGCTCAGCTCCTCTGCTCAAGTGCTGCAAGATTTACTGGCTCTCCAGCTGCTGCTAACAACGATGCATTTGTCATGTGCTGTTTAATTAGCACAGAGCATGAATCACAATGAAGAGAAGCAGGTACCTGTCAGTTTATTACCCCGGCAATGTCGCTGCAAACGTAAAACAGCTCCATGTTCCAGCCATGCAACACCACAGTCGCTGTGACTTCAGCCCGTGGCTGGATAAGCACAGGGAGAGCAAGGCTGCCTTTTCCCTGCAGGCACAAAGAGCAATGGATTACCTGACCTTGGAGAGATGGATTTCTTTTTTCCCCTCTAGACTTGACACCTGCCTGACATTTGATACCTGTTATTGCAGGAGGACAAACAAAAAGCTCATTGCCTGCCTTGCAGAAGCAAAGCCTGCCGTCATCTTCCTTGATGTGTGTTGGCAGTGCTTGACACTGGCTGGATTAGCTCGTTTAATTTGCTCCCTGGGTGGCTTTCAAAGCGATAACCGCGTGAACATGGCTGGGCTTTGGTTAATACCAAAGGGCTCCTTATTCTGATGTGTTGATTTGGGATCCAGCTGCTCTGAGGGGGTGCACAGCGAGCCCCTGCTCGCTGTTTGGCTTGCTGCTGCTCACAGATGTGGTCAGACATGGTCCCTGCCCGATGCTCTTCAGGCAAAGATGAGCAAACATTGCATCCCTGTGCTTCAGAGATGATGGCATGAGCCAAGTGCCCGGATGTCACATGGCAGATCTGTGGCAGCTGCCTCCTGATTCCCAGATGAACCTGTGGTTATTTTCTGTCTAGGCATCTGGCATGCCAAGTGGCGTGGATGTCTTGTGGCTTGACTTTGCCTTGTCTCTGTGCACAGAGCCCTGCAGTCTTCCTTCTCCCTGCTTCCAGCACCCAGGTCAGGCCTCCTGCCTGTGCCTCCTCCCTTTCCAAAGTGCCAGGTCAGCTGTGAGGGAAAATCTCCTTGGCTCAACAGCTGAGCCACCAAGTTCCTGGTGATCTTTGTGCTGGGATGTGTCTATTCAATACTAGAAAAAACCTCCCCAGAATGTTTAGGTGAAAGTTGTGTTGATGAGCTTTGCAGTGCTGATGACTGGTGTGTTAGCTGCACAGTTGCCTGCACCTAAAATACCTTGGGTTTTGCACAGAGGATGACTTTGCATAGGAAGAAAAAGTAACAAGGCTGCTGCCAACCTGGGTGTTTCAAATGGCTTTAGGAAACATTGCCTTTTAAAATGACAGACAAATACTGTGGGTAAACTGGCAATATTTCAAAAAGGCATCTGAGTGAAAGATCTAAATGTATTTAGAAGTATTTAGTGGTGCTATCTTCTCTTATTATTAGTGCACTGTAGTACTGAAGACATAATACTAAATTAGTGAGGCTAAATATTGTCTTTTCAAGGAGTCAGTTGGCTCTGGTGAGCCTGCACCTTGACTATTGTGCTCAGTTTTGGGCCCCTCACTACAGGAAAGATGTTGAGGGGCTGGAGAGAGTCCAGAGAAGGGCCATGGAGCTGGTGAAGGGTGGAACACAAGTTCTGTGAGGGAGCTGGGGGTGTTTAGCCTGGAGAAAAGAAAGCTCTGGGGGACCTTATCACTGTCTACAGCTGCCCGAAAGGAGCTTGTAGCCAGGTGGGGGCTGGTTTCTTCTCCCAGGTAATGAGCAATAGGAGAAGAGGATACAGTCTCAAGCTGTGCCAGGCGATGTTTAGATTGGATATTGGGAAAAATTTCATCATGGAAAGTTGCCTGGAGGTTTTTGAAAGATGTGTAGATCTGGCACTTGGGGATATGGGTTAGTGGTAGCTTGGTAGTGCTGGGTTAATGGTTGGACTTGATGATCTTGGAGGTCTTTTCCAACTTTAATGATTCTATGATTCTCATTCAAATCCTGCCCTCTGTCTTAGCGCTGATACTGCAGCTACTTATCTCAGTGCAATTAATCCCTGATTTAGCTTTGTGTTGCATGGTTGGAGACTTCTGAGGTGTGTCACCACCCTGGGGAGAAGGAGTGACTTCACTGGATGACTGGATGCCCATTGTGGTACTCCACATGTGCTACCTTCTTTTTCGGTTGGTATGTACAAAGCAGAACAGTGTTTGCTTTCTGTCTCTCAGGGAAAGGGTGGTGTGCTGAAGTTATTTTTCTCATCATTTAGCTTCATTGAAGACATTATAAACGTATGCTGGTGTAAATTTGTTTCCACAAAGAATATCAGAGAGCCTTTGTTAACTGTTTGCCCACTGCAGCTTTTCCCTCTGGGAGGGTGGCTCTTGGGTGTTGTTCAGCCCAGCTTTGGATCAGGTTCCTGCAGTGCTGCTGTGTCCTGGACAGAGGGAGAGTCCTTGCCCAGAGTCCTCCAAATCAGAAGCACCTGTAGCCATGGGGCTTTGCCTGTGGGCCACCCAGGGAGGCTGAGCTGCCCATCCCCTTGTGAGGGTGCGTGGACAAAGCCATAGGTCAGCTCCCTGTTTTGGGACTTGATGTCCTGCCAGCTGCAGTTAGGGAGCTCAGCAGGTAGTGCTGGGATGGGATGTTTGGCCTTTGTGCTGTAGTGCTGATGGGATGCCTGATGGTTTGGGACAGTGTTTGGGACAATGTGTGTCTCTGCACATTGTGGTGGTGCTGGTAAACACCAGCCTGAGTAGTCCAACTACCATAGCATGCTGCAGAGCACCTGAAACATGACATCACATGCAAAACAGTGGCCAAACTGGGAAGTTAGACTTTGCTTTTGGCAGGCAAAGAGGGCAATGAGACAAAGCACAGAAATGAGCTTTTAAAGAATTTTCTAAGCAAGACTGGCTTAAGTAACCAGTTTTGCCAGGGAGGATCCTTCTATGTGTTTCTACTTGAATATTTAATAATCTGACTTTAGGATGAAATTGCTTGCTTCTCTGCATCATGTTCTGTTTTGGTCCTTTTAATGCTGTCAGGAGTGGGAGAGGGGAAAAGCTTTATCATAAATTCTTTATTTAGGCTGTCGGGTCTCCTCCGCAGGGGTGGGCTGGCACTGTCCTGACTGCTGGTCTGTGCCCATGTAATGACTTGCTGAAGGATGTCACAGACAAGCTCTGTTCATAGCTCCCTTGGGGCTGCTAAATCCCACCCCTGAGGACTGCACAAATGGATAGAATTACCAGTGAGTAGGTGGCTTACAGCCTCCTCTTCCTTCTAATTCTCTAGTCAGTGCTCAACAGTGAGCCAGAGGAAGATGCAACCTGTCCCTCTCTTCTAAGAGGAAGAGGGATTTGTCATCTGTGCTGCATTTTTTGTCTTTCATGTGGAAGAAGTTTGGATATATTCTTTCAAAAACCTTTCTTTCTAAGCCTCAATCAGGCACAAAGCTAAGTTTCTGGAGAGAAGTAAAGGATGGGAGGGTTGGAGGGGGATGTGCACTTCAGATTGACAGAATTTCCTGGACCCTGGTGATGGCTGGCTAGATAATCATGTTTGGTGATGGCACATTTCTTTCTTGGAAGCTGTGATTTTCATGTGCTTTCTTTTCCAGCACACTTCCAGTTATCATTATTCATAGGTAGCACGTGCAAACTCCAAAAGGGATTTTGTATAACAATTTTGGGCATATGGCTAAATGCTCATATTTTGTCACTGTCATAACCTATTGCCCTCCAGTCCTTTCACAACTAATTTTTTTTTTTCTACTGTGTAAGAGATTTGGAGCAGGGGCCTACTATTTTTCACTGGTCATAGAGGAACTTTATGAATTTTCATATCCGGTATAAATTAAACTGTGCTCATGCAAAATGTGGCTAAATGCAGTCATGCAGAGGAAGAAGGGGTGAAAACCCCCCACTTCTCTAGCAGAGGCTTTGCAGTCCCCATAAGTAAACTCCAGTGAAAAGGAAACTGAGCTGTGTGAAAAGCCATGAGTGGGATGGGGCATAAACCACTCAGTCTGTTATAATCCTAGTGCTTTACTAGAGCTGATTGCCAGGTCAAACCTGCTCAAGAACATAACAAACATAATAAAAACAAAAAGAAGAAAAATGTCTGTGTATCCAGCTGCCCCACAGCTCTTAGTTGCTGTAAAACCTGCCAAAATCTACCCAAATAGACCATATAGTGCTTTGCTACCTAGAGCCAGAGAAAGCTGTAGGGGGACTTTTTACAAGGGTGGGTAGGAACAGGACAAGGGGGAATGGCTTTAAACTGAAAGACAGTGGGTTTAGATTAAGTGTTGGGAAGAAATTTTTGGCTGTCAGGGTGGTGAGGCACTGGAACAGATTGTCCAGAGGAGCTGAGGTTGCCCCATCCCTGGAAGTATTCAAGTCTAGGCTGGATGGGGCTTTGAGCAACCTGGTCTAGTGGAAGGTGTCCCTAGACTTGCACACTTTTCTTGGTGCAGTTGCCTTGTAACTAGACAGTTTTTAGGGTCCTTTTCAAACCAAACCATTCTGTGTTTATGCTGGGGATTACACCTGGGATCTGTTGCTGTTAAAAATGAAACAACCCCAAACAGCACTGGAAAAAATATCGAAACTTAAAAAAAACCCCAAAAAACCGAAAAAAACCCCTTTTTTTTTTCCTTAATCAAAATTGTATTCCTTCCTTTCATTGTTGTTTTTTGTGTGGCCAGGCTGAGAACTACTCCATGATTGATGCCTGCCCCGTTGGAAACAGCAAAGGGAATAGGTGATGTCTGTCAAAGGCACCGTGAGAAGGCGTGGGAGGGTGGTGGTGAGATAAGCAACGCGGTGACCTCTGATCTCTTACGTAGCTCCCAGTTTGTCATGCAGCATTAAAAGCTCCCTCATGGGAGTCCTGGACTGGCCACAAACCCTCCTGGGGCATTAAAGCGCCTGTGGATGGATAAAAGGAAGAGCTGGACAGGAATATACATTACTGTGGGGAAAAGTTATGAGCCAAAATTAGCGCTAGAGTTAGACATCCTACGAGAGTTTCACAAATTCAAATGACCATCTTCCCACTCTGCAGGCTCTCTTTAGCTCGTGATCACAGGCGTGGTAGGTGAGAGATGCTGTATTTATAGCTTGAAAGCCAATTACTTGGGGATGTGCCTCACAAATGGCACATCTGCTAAAAGATTTGTGTTCTTAAGCTGAAAATGTAAACACATTAATAAAAGGGACGTAAAAAGAACTGCATAGATGTTGGCAGGACTTCGTACCCACTCTGTCTGAGTGTAACTTATGTTTTCACTCATTTGCTGGGGCTCTGCATCAAGCAGGCAGTCTTGAGCTTGAAGACAGCTGAAGTCACTGATGTGTTACCCATACTCCTTCTCTTCCAGACTTGCTCTTCAAACCTGCACTTTCATCTCAAAGGGAAAATAAAGTAGGTATTCAGAGGCTGAAGAAGGTGCTTAAAAACTTCCCCATTGATGGGGTTGTAGCTGCAGCAGCCAGCAGCTTCAAAGGGAGGCTTTGAGTCACTCATCCAGGATGTGACACCAACCCTGCCCAGCCAGGCAGGAGAGGGATCATGGAGCCACCTCTCTGCTTCTGGGCCGATAAGCTTAGGAGAGCAGTTGGTGTCCTTGGAAAATGTCTGGGATCTCTGCACAGGCAGCACTGTTGGGGCTGGTGGTGACTTGGCTGTCAAGACCTTGAGGTTCCTTTTGGCACAGCATTTTCTTCACCCTGTGGTCCCTGTGGCCATCATGGCCATGCTCCCAGCAGAGCTGCCAGGACAGCTCACCACATATTTTGCCAGGGGCATGGCTGGCAGGGCATGGTGGTGAGGGAAACCCACAGCCCTCCTCCTCCCATAGAGCTCATCCCCTGTATGTCACTCTGTCACTTTCCCAGCAGCATTGCCTTTTCTAAAAGTAGTATAAATCTGTTTATAGTCTGTATATAAAAAAAAAGGCACAAAATACTGTGAATTCAGGGTCTGTAGTCTTACACATTTTTGGGGTTTGTGAGAGTATCTGTGAAAGCACCCATCCTACAGTGAGTCAAACACTGCCCTCTCCTCCTGGGCAGCTCCTTACTGGGTAGCAGGTTTTCACTGGGAGGTGTTTCTTGGGTGCAGATGTGAATTAAGTTCCTCTCATAAGGTCTTCTCAGGCTTCTCTCCTCCCAAAACACATGAACAAATTAAAAAGCTTCCATCCTTTTTCTTCGTATTATAGGGAAGAAAAGGGAAATAATAGATCCCCAGCAGATATTGGGGATTCTGGAACCATAGGATAGGGCAGCACTCATTTCCTTAACTGTTGCTCCCATGCTAGCCTTATGCTAGTGTGACTGCTCTTGAAGACAGAAGATTGCATATTTATGGCAGTGCTATCATATTTAAAAATAATGGTGTAAAATTGTGTATTGAAGTTGAGCGCTTATGCTTATTCTCTTTTTATATAGCTTTTTTCTTTTTATGATTTCATGGATCATATAGCAAATTTAGTTTGACTCCCTAGTAAATATAAGTAGGCCTGTAGGAATTGTACTATTTGATTTTGTTGACTATATTTCAGAGAGATTTTTGAAAATAATGTGCTTTGGCCTAATGTGGTTTCTGCTGACGTCAACAGCAGAAGCCCTCTCTGGATTTCAGCAGTGGAGGGGAAGGGACACTTTTGCTTTTTGCAAATCCAGTCCTCAAAACATTGATGGAGAGTAAACATCCACAAATATTCTTAAACTAATGCTTTCCCTATGTTTGTGCCATGACCACTGATGTAGCTCACTTGCAAGGACTTGCAGCAAAGTGCTCTTCTCTCCAGCCTTAAGTGTTGTAGGTCTCTCCCTTTCTTTTCTCCCCCACCTTAACCCATACCTTGTTCTTTAAATCTCACTCAGTTTTTTCCTCACCATGCAGCTGCCATACTGGTCGAGTGACTTTCTTGTTTTTCGTGTTTGCTCCGATGTTTTCACTGAGGGGTTGAGTAGCTGACACCTCATTTGTGGCACTGCTTTGCCAGGCATTGCTCAATAAATGCAAATGCGGCTCGGAGGTCAAAGTGAAGCAAGGTTCTTGTGGCTTAAATCAATAGAACTTGGGAGCTATGTGGCATGTGTCATAACTCTTCAAGGCCCTTTACTTCCCCTTTGTGAATTTCTGAGCAATAATGCTAGAAATACATTTAGGGATTTCCTCTCTCTTCCCAGGTTAAGCAAATACCACTTTAGACACCACACTGCAGATCTGGGCCACAGGTTTTAAAAGGGAGTGGGCATAGTTTTGGGTATTTATGAGTTAAGACTAAGGTATTTTTTTGTTTTATCCTGCAGAAATATCTGTGCTGGCCATCTAGCCCAGCATTTGGTTTCTGACAGCAGCAATAGGGGAGGTTGCTTAGGGAGAATAAAAGTTTGGCTGCTGCTCACATTCCCTTGTACCCTCCCAAGGGTCACAACTGCTGGGTTAGAGCTGTTGAGCCTATTAATCCCTTTAGGACCCAACCCTCTTGGCTCTGTGAAACAAGCCTTGGGTACCTGGGCACTAAAAACATAATTCTGCACAGTCATGCACTGAGTGGCTGGTTTGGAGCTCTCTGATGTGGAAGCCACGTTTTTCCATTCAAAGCTCCCATGTTATGTGAAGTGTAGCTGCACAGCAAGTGCTCTTGGTGTTAACAGTCCACTTCTTTCTCACATGGTGGGCTGCTGACAAGTCCTCCTGCTGGTCTTTCAAGGGAAATGGAAGAGATTAAAGTTTAAGTATTGAAAAAACGCAGCAGTCTTGGAATATATGAGAGGTGGCAGTGTTATTGCAGAGCATGGATTCAGCTGATGTGAAGGAGTGATGGGCTAATGCTCTTATTTTCTGGTCTGGGAGGTGACAAGGAGTGAGACAAGTGTTATTTGAAAACACTTGTGAAGAGGGAACTGGCACAGCTCCTGTTTCATTGCTGCTGTTTCGTATCTCCTGGGTGATGAATGAAACTGCTTACAAATATTTGTCTCCCTTCTGCCACATTCCCACCTTCTGCACATGTTTGTGGGGTTCTTCCCTCCTCTACAAAGAAGCTCTGGGAGCAGCACTGCTTAGAATACTGATTGAGGTACTTAGAGGAGCAGAGGGCTGCAGTTTTGCATCCAGTACAAAGTTTTATGTGCACAAACAACATGTATCTTGGAGAAGCATTTGCTCAGGATTTGAGTCCTGGCTGCTCCTCGTGGTCCCTGGACTTGAGCACTGGTTCAGTGCTCCCAGGTGGGCAGAGCTTAGGCATGTGACTGAAGTTTAAAGCAGAATAAAAACTTACATGCATCTTGGGCTTTGTTAAAGACTCTGTGGAGTTCAAAGAGGAGGTTAAGATATAGGCAAAAATACAGCTGTGTTAAGTATTTTTCTTGTCAGATCAAAAGGAATTAGAAATGGTAGTGTGTAGTTTTTGTCATTCTTAGATAATTGTTTATTTAATCTTCTTGTTTCAGGCCTTCTTGGAAAGACCATTTTAGGGTCCTTTTGCCTTTGACTGATTTTGGATTCACTTTCTAATGCTCTCTCAGTGAAATGGGAACCGGAGCGTTCATGAGATCCCTGAACGTGCTGGTGGCCCCATTGTGCACTCCTACATAAATGTGCAGTGAATGCCACCAGAAGCTCCAAAAGCCAATATTTGAAGCACACAACCCTGGAAATTCTGCTACCCTTTGTCATCTGAGAGTGAGCAGTGATACCAGTGTGTGTAGGTCTGTGACAAAGTTGTGGTTAGCCATAGTTATCCTGAGCATCATTTTCATTGGGAGAAGGATTATTTTGCAAATTGGTAGCCTTACTGCTTGTGACAACTCACTCCATGGGGTCTGTTTGGGCTCTCACATCCTGAAAAATCACCATCTAATGAGTCCTGCTCATGTTAGTCTAAGTGGAGTAGAGGAGGGTTTCTCATTAGTACTCCTTTGCAGATTGTTTTCTGCTCCAGGTTGATCAAGTGGTAAAAGGGAAGAAATATGCTTATAGGGAATAGAGAAAAGAAGAGGAAAAATATTTCCACAACACCTTACAAAATCAGTTTTTCTGCCCCACAGAATACACTTTTGCTGGAAGCAATGATAAGGGATTAGTGATTCATGGCCTGGTCTGATCCTTATGTCATCCCCTAGGTGATACCGTTATGTGTGTCAAAACACATGCCTGATTAGCACCTCTCTTCAAGCTAGGGGAATTTGGAATGACTCTGACAAGGACTTTATTTGAAAAAAAAAAAAGTTAGCTGTTGTTTTCTTCCCTGAATTTTGAGATATTGGTGAGATTGACACTAAGCATCACTGAACAATAGACTGATTTATAACTCTAAGTATTATCACACCAGCTACACTGAAATACAATACAAGACTAACTGACACCACTTTCAGGAATCTTAATGAGCAGGCACAACCAGAAGGGTAAACAGAAACAAATAGTGTAGGATTTTTCATTCTGGAAATAAACATCATCACTTGCTGATGGTCCACAGAGTTGGCTGAGCTTCTTGAGCTGGCTCAGCTCCTTGTCACCAGCTGCTAAATTACATTCAAAACAGATTAAAAAGATGTTGGAGATATTCCTTATGTTACTTTCCATATAAACAATGGCTTTTCCACTTTGCTGGGGAGAAGCTGCAGGTGGCACAAAGATTGGTAGAGGGCAAGGTGATGAAGCTCTGGAGAAAAGTGATCCTTTTTCACAGAGGACCAGGACTTCAACATTTGTAGATTCTTATGGCTGGAACACTCTGAATTGAAACTAAGTTCATAACTTTTTACATTTCTCATGCAGAAAAGCAGGCATGAAGACCCCTCTAAGACCTGTGGTTCCCATTTCCACAGTATTGTGCCTGGTTTCTGTTACAACTTTGTTGGAATCAAGCTGTTTTCCCAAAACATTTCAGTTACAGAAACTCCATATTCCAGTTCAACATTCTTTCCCTGACTAGTACAAGTGAATTATGCTAAGGATTTTTCAGCTACACTGAGTAGTGTGAATTACCTTTTTAGTGTGCCCAAATGAAACAAAGGATGTTTTTGCAGTCATTTGCAGAGTAATGAACACAGAGAAATGCAGATAAACCTTACAGAATGACTAATAATATTGTGGAAAGTAGTAACCCTTAAAAGGATTTAAGGAGTAAGTGAACACAAGCTCCAATCTGATAATGTGGCAGAAAGTTAGATGAGGCTCTTGAGCATATAGACAGGGAAATGAAAAAGCAGACAGCCATGGTTTATGATCATAGAATGGTTTGAGATGGAAAGGACCTTAAAGATCACCCAGTTCCAACCCTTTGCCATTGGCAGGGATATCTTCCACTAGATGGGATTGCTCTGAGCCCCTTCCAAGCTGGCCTTGAACACTTCCAGGAATGGGGCCTCCACAGCTTCTCTGGACAACTTGACACCTTCACAGTCAAGAGTTTCCTCCTAATATCTCACCTGAACCTGTCCTCTTTCAATTTAAAGCCACTCTCCCTTATCCTATCACTACCTGCCCTTTTAAGTCCCTCTCCAGGTTTCTCACAGGCTCCTTTAGGTACTGGAAGGTGCTCTAAGGTCTCCCTGAAGCCTTCTCTGCTCCAGGCTGAGCAGCCCCAACTCTCAGCCTGTCTGCAGAGGAGAGGTGCTCCAGCCTCTGAGCCTCTTCATCACCCTTCCAATAGCTCTGCATTGTTCTTGTGTTGATGGCCCCAGAGCCGGACACAGCATTCCAGGTGGGGTCCCATGAGAGCAGAGTGAAGGGGAGAAGTCCCTCCCCTGACCTGCTGCTCACACCTCTTCTGATGCAGCCCAGGAGATGTTTGCATTTCTGGGCTGTGAGCACACAGTGCCAGGTCATGCTGAGCTTCCAACACCCCCAGGACCTCCTCCGGGCTGCTCTCCATCCATTCTCCACCCTGGCTGTATTTGTGCTTGGGATCACCCTGACCCAGCAGTGGGATCTGGTCCTTGGCCTTGCTGAATGTCACGAGGCTCACCAGGCCCACCTCTCCAGCTGTCAAGGTCCCTCTGGATGGCATCCCTTCCCTCCCACGTGCTGGGCACGCCCCATGGCCCCATGGTGTCATTAAACCCGCTGAGGGTGACCTTGGTCCCATTCTCCATGTCACTGATAGAGTCACTAAACAGTGCTGGTTCCAATTCCGACTCCTGAGGAACACCGCTTGTCACTGGTCTCCACTTGGATATCAAACTGTTGATCACAACTGTCTGATCATCCAGCCAATTCCTTTTCCACTGAATGGTTCATCCATCACGTCCATGTCTCATGAGTCCAGGTGGATAATGTCAGTTTCTCTTCTCTTATCCACCAATGCTGTAGCTCCAAAATACAAAGTCACCAAATCTCTAGGCACAAATTGCCCTTAGTGGAGCCCTGTTTGCTGTCACTTCCTTATTTTCAGTGTGCCTTAGGAGTTCCCAGGAGGATCTGGCCTGTGAGCTTGCTGGGTACTGAGGTGAGACTGGCCTGTAATTCCCTGGGCCTTCCTTTTTTTCCCATTTTAAAAACGGGAGTTATGTTCCTTCTTTTCTCATCAGTGGGAACTTCAGTGGGCTGTCACAACTTCTCAACTATGATTGATAGTGGCTTAGCCACTTCATTTGCCAGTTCCTGCAGGATCCACAGATTTGTCTTATTAGACTCCATGGATTTATGTTCCTTCCTCCATCCATCTTAAGGTTCCTTAGATGTTCTTGAACCTGATCTTCTCCTCCAGTGGTTGGCTCTTTGTCCTTGCAGTCCCCATCTTTGCCTTCTGTGACTTGGCTGGTGTGGCTGGAGCGCTTGCTCGTGAAGGCTGAGACAAAAAAAGTTGTTACCTCAGCCCTCTCCATATCCTGGATAACAGTCTCCTGTTTTCTTCTGGAGATGGCTTTCATTTTCCCTAGATTTTCTTTTATCACAGATGTACCTGGAGAAGTTTATCTTGTTCCCTTTGACATCCCTGGTCAGATTTGATTCTATCAGGGCTTTCCTAACCTAATTGCTTGGACAATTTTTCTGTATTCCTCCCAAGCTGCCCGTCCTTGCTTCCACCCTCTGTAGTTTTCCTTTTTGCATTTGAATTTTTCCAGGATCTCTTTGTTCATCTACCCTCCTACTGGTTTTCTCTGACTTCCTCTCTTTTGGGCTTCTCCTGAGCTTGGAGGAAGCGATCCTTGAATAGCAACCTACTTTCCATCCAATCCCTCTTCCATCATGGGGTTTACCCCAAGGTTCTTTACCAAGAGGCTCCCTGGTGAGGCCAAATCCTGCTCTCCTGAAGCCTGAGGTCCTGCTTGCAGTGCACCATTCTCGCTGCCCTCAGGATCTTGAACTCCACCATTTCATGGACACTGCAGCCTAAACTGCCTGGCAGGAAGGGCCACTTCCAAAGCTTTGGATCATACCTTGTTTTTGTGTAGTCTCAGCACAGACCAGACATGCTTTTGCTGGTGAGCATTCACAGTCTGGTAAGACAGCAGGCAGCGAGACAGTCAAGGATAGGCAGCAATGGGTGATGGAGATTTACCCACCGTGACCTTGAGACTTGCAAATGATCTCTGCAAAGAGTCAGGGAAAGTGCTTCTGCCTCTTGGGGAAAGGACAGAGGTGGCATTGTTTTATGCCTCTTGATAACTTGCCAGCGAGTTTTGTTAACACCAGTCGCACAATGAGGTCAATCAATCGCTCAATTTCCATATTTGCAGCATATTTGCCAGAAATGCCTTAAAGCACTTTCCAAAAATACAGATGTCCCTGTGAAATCTTTACATAAACAAGAGGGCTGGCAAGGGGGGAATCAATGCAATTTTTATGTATGTATTGATATTTCATACTATACATTATCTGTAAATGGGTAGTCAGATTTTATATAATATGTATGACCTTATAAAAAGCATGTAGCTGTGATGCAGCCTTCTACTTGCCCTTTCTTTTCCACCTGCTGAAAGGTCATTGTGTAATTGCTGAACTGCACAAATCATACTTCCCCCCGGCTGGAGAAGGCAGTGGAGCTCTTACCTCTCAAATGTGTCTCAATGTCCTAATAATGATGTAGTAAAACAACATTTAAGTCTTTAAAAATGCTCGTCAAATGGGCAGAATGAGGTCTCAGATAATATGCCAAAGAAACCTTTATATTCAAATTATCTGTAGAGTGGTAGCATGGTGGGTCTTTAACCAAGGCAACAGTATTTAGGGGAAATAAGCCAAGTGGGACTTGAAGTAATTCAGATTTGAAAAAAAAAAATAGTGGACTCTCATACAAGAGTGAAACAAGAAACTAGAGGAAGAGCATTGGATTCAGGCACAGGATGATCCTGTTTCTTGTGAGGTCTCAGTAATATCTATCATTGTGCATATCGAGATTCCTGAAAGAGGCAGGAGATGATAATTGAGCATATGTAATGGTAACAGGGAGATGAACAATAAATTCTATGCTCAGTCAAGCATGGCTTATTTTCTGCCTGAGTTTCATTTTCAGCAATTGCTAGACAGTCAAGATTGAACTCCAGACAAGCAGAGGTAGGACCTGGATTGCATCAAGAATTGTGTTAGTCATGAGAATTACAGTGTGATCTATTATTAGAGCAACAGAAAATAGCCTCGTGAAGTAAAGGAGAGGCTGAGAAGCAGAGAAACAAGACCTGAGAGGGATCTCACTGCGTCAAAATTAAAGGAAAATAGCAATTTTCCCTTGTGGAAAGCATATTTTTAGGCTTTTCTGGTGCACTTGGCAGTGTTAGGTTTATGGTTGGACTCAGTGATCTCAGAGGTCTTTTCCAGCCTGAACGATTCCATGATTTTATTTTGGAAGATGCTGCCACCTCACAAATAGGAAGGCTCTCCTACATGCAGATCCAGATGTCTCTGGATTTCCTGCCTTCTCCTGGGGGTGGATAGCCCTGACCTTTCCAGGTAGGTGAGCATGGATTTGTTCCCTATCTTCAGAGGCATCAACTCCCTTTGCTTGGGAGCACCTTTGTAGCCTGCTGTTGCACCTGACCAGGTTCCCTGTGGATTGAGGGCCAGATCCTCCCCCTGGACCCGACTTTCCAGTCTGACCTCAGAACAGCCTTGTCACGCTGGGCTGGCTTGGTCTGGACTCTCTGCAGACCCTGGTTATGACTCCTGCGTGGCTGCTCTCAGGGCTGGAGTGCCAGGCACGTTGTCCTGCTGGCCTCAGAGGATGCACGGCTCGGCTCACGGCGTGTGCGGGATCTGCCGGCACCGTGCCGTGGACAGCGCATTGGGACGTGCTGAAACCACCGCCTCTGCCAACTCAGCTCAGCACAGGCTGGCCCAGAGCTCCTTTCCAATTTATCTGTACCTCTCCAAAACTCCTCCCACTTCTCAAGTGAAACATTTCGGTGGGATCTGGCTCAGGCCTGCAGCATCGCTGTTAAGTTCATTTTCATTGAAGGCCAGATAGAAAACCTGAGTTTTGAGCTAAGTAGTCTTTGAGTGTGTAGTCAACATTTGTGTTGCCAGCATGACTTTCCAAAATTGAAGGCTGACCGGGCACAATGAACTTGTCCAGTGTACCTTTGTAATGGGAAAGACTCTACTCAGCTGTGAAGTTGCAGGTTGGTGTTTTTTGGGGTGTTGTTTTTTTGTTTGTTTGTTTTAAGTAGAAATGACTACAAAAATGTCACCCTTTCTTACTCCTAGAAATTTGTAAATAGATTTTGGACAACTTTTGCCTTGGAATGGGGCAGGAGCAGGCAGTCTGGTAAGAGTGCTGCTGTAATGGGTATCTGCTATGGACCTCCTGATTAGGAAGAAGTAATAGATGAGGCCTTCAGACAAATGAAAGGAGCCTCATGTTCATAAGCCCTCGTCCTCATGGGGGACCCACATGATAGCTGGTGGAATAATACAGCAGGATACAAACAACCTGGGAAGCTTCTGGAGTATCCTGATGACATTTCTGGCACAAGTAGTCAAGGAGCCAACAGGGAAAGGTTATTTCCTGGACCTGACACAGACAAGGAATAACTAGACTGGGACATAAGCCAAAGTCAGCCTTGGCTGCAGAACTGTGAGATGGTGGAGTTCAGGACTCTGTGAGGAGGGAGCAGGGCAACAAGTAGCCCTGGATTTCTGGATCACAGACTTCAGCCTAAGAGAGATGCTTGGAAGGATCCCATAGGACGTGGCCCTGGAGAGACATGGGGTCCAGGAGAGCTGGGTCATATTCAAGGATCACCTCCTCCAAGCTCAAGAAGGGACCATTCTGAAAAGAAGGAAATGAACAGTGAGCAGCAGATGTTTTCACTTCAGACTTGACCAGTAAAATTAGGCGTTGGGAATCCCAGGCCCCTGAGGCCAGAGGAAAAGTCTGGAACAAGGAGGACTTACCCTCAGTGATGGAGGCTCAGGCTACGGAGCACTTAACCACACTGGACATGCACCCCTGAGAACTGAGGGACCTGGCTGATGTCATTGCAAGGCCACTGATGATCTCTGACTATGTCAAATGGTCATTATGACTGGGAGAGGTTCCTGAAGATCCTTTAGAGCTTCTGTATCAAGAAAGGCAGGAAGGACCTCTGAGAAACTGCGGGCTACTCATCCTCACCTTGATGCCTGGGAAGGAGAAGGAGAAAAACTTCTTGGAATGTATTTCCTAACACATGAAGGGACAAGAAGGTCATTTGGGGTTGTCAGCATGGATTGATTTATAAAGATGGAATCACCCTTGAGCAGTTTTGCCTTCTACAAGGTTATCACTACCTTGGTGGACGAGGGGAAAGCAGTAAATGCTTGGCTTGTTTGGGGCTTTTTTAAATTGTGAAGATACTTAAACACTAGGACAGGTTGCCCAGAAGGGTTATGGAGTCTCCATCCTTCAAGGTATTCCAAACCCAACTGGACACAGTTGTAGGGAATCTGCTGTAGCTGGCCCTGCTTGAGCTGGGGGCTTGGACTAGATGATCTCGAGAGGTCTCTTTCAACTTAAGCAATTCTGTGTGAATCCATTCACCCTGTGTAGATTTTGCAACTGAAAAATATCTCAAACTATATTGTGACAGTCAGAAGCAGCAATGAATTAAATAAAATAGGTTATTTTCTGAAGCTATTACACAAATTGCATTGAAGTCATTAAAAAATCCCATTGATTTCAAAGAGCTCTGGCGTAGTTCCAATACTCCTTATTTAAATAACTATCTAAATGGCCTGATTTTCACAAATACAGGGAATACAGCTGCTCCAGAGGGCTTCACTTGGCTTTGATCAGACTCTAATTAGTTGTACTTGTTTAAAATGTTTTTAAAAAGTTTGAAAATTTGGTGGTTTTTTTTTTTTTTGGTTTTTTTTTTCTCCTCACAGTCAACAAACTCAGTAATTCCTGGAGGGGTATAGCTTAAACTTTCCCCAGAGCTCAACCTTTTATATAAAATAACTTCATACAAAATATTGCTATGAAATACAACAGTGAGTATGAAAAACCAGCAGCATGGTAGAGAGACTGTTCTGTAATCACAGAAACAGGCCAAGGATTTTGGTGTATCAGGCTTGTCAGGGCAAAATTCTGGGGCAAGGAGGGTTGGAGGGTGTCATCCATGTTCCATGTCAGGTGTCAAGAGATGGGAATGAGTGGAAATTGAGAAAGAAGTAGTGGATCCCTGTTTCTTACAAGTGACAGCTGTGTGGGAGACTAATTCCAGTGACGGATGGTTTTGCCTTCTACTTAGTCAGTAGGTGCAGGATGTGTGAATGATGATGTTTCTGAAAAAGACTGGCAATATAATATTCTAGACTGACTAGAAATCTGAGATTTGTTATTGAAAAACTCAGATGGGAATGTTAAACTGTTTCCTGAACACCGGGAAGCTGAGGTGCCAGAGGGAAAGTGATAGCAGTGACATTCTGGTGCAATGTTCATCAGCTACTGTCATGCTTTATTAAAACCAATGAATTAAATACCCTCAACAATTACAGCAGTTATTAACAGCTTAGGAATGTGAAAATCTCATCCTTAAAGAAGGTCACCTGGGCAGCGTTTCCTGTTCTGCTACCAAAAGGGTGTAATATCTGTAAAAATTATTTTGTATTTTCTACATCTGGGATTATTCACTGGTTAAATGACTATAATAAAAACCAGGCCTTTAGCTCACAGGGATATATTGTTATGAGCCATACTGTTGTTCTTACTAAGAGGTCAACATTTTTCTTACATAAGTACAAGATGTTATTACTTGGGATTTTTTTTTTAATACTTTATGGACCTATATTCTATTTTAAATTGTTACCACATCTTAAGGTTGATACAGCCACCACTTGTGTGGTGTTGATTTCTTCTTTGGAAGCATTGGTGAGTATGGCTCCATCCATATTCCTTCCCTATCTGCTGCAGAAGGAATAAAAAAGCCTCTGATTGATGCATATGACTATGGGGAAAGACAAAGGGGGAATATCCAGCTTGGTTAAGTGCAAACTGGAAATATCAAACCAGACAGCTGGCTAAGCAGAGAGGCAGATAAAAAAGTTATGGATAGCCACAGAAATACACTGAGAATTACACTTAGCTCAGCTGAGGAAAGACACTAAAGAAGTAATGTCCCTCTTTAAGATACCTGAATGTCTAGGCTTGAGATAAAGGACAGAAAGATACGTCTCCCCACTGCCAACCTTTTTTAATCTCTTAGTGAAAATTCAGGGTGTAAAGATAACCTTAAAATAGATACTCGTGGGTTTCTGCTGTAATAACCAGAAGCGGAAGAAATAACAAATGCCAGAAGAGGAAAGGTTTGTTCTTTAAGTGGTTAAAGCAGAGTGTGGTGTGACTGGAAGGGACCAGCCAGAAGGGTGGTGAGCAACAGTGAGTGCTTCCTTCAGCCCCGTCACGAGAGCCACGCTGATATCCCACAGCAGGTAACTCCTCTGAAACTCGCCCTGAATCCATGTGCAGCACCACACTGAAAACCCACCTGGTTTGTTGGTGTAGCTGGAGAAGTAACTTCTGAGCCTTCTCAAGAGAAAGCATGTTATTCTGTGAAACAGTTTGTTCTTGTTGAATTGAATGAAAAAAACCCCCAAATTCCAGCATTCATCATTTTTACCATTGTAAACTCCAATGAAGCTATACAGGTTTCAAATTTACATGAATGTCAAAGAGGGAAAGAGACATTTTTGGCTCACAGACTTGAAACTTGTTAAGAAGGCGCAGATGCAATGACTGATAAAGCTGAAGCCCACACTTCCTTGCTTTGCTGTGGAAGAGAGGAAGTGGTTTTTCATCTAAAATGCGATACCACAAAGAACTAACTTTTTCCATGCCTGAGTGGTACAGTGTTCTTTGTAGCTAGATTCTTGGCACCTATGAAAATATGACTAATAAAAAGGCTGCAGTTGAAGAGATATGTGCAGGATCCAGCTACTGAAATGAAGTAACCTTGTTCTCGCTGTGGGCATTCCTCATCAGAGTGCTCCTATGTTCCTTAAGGAGTGCTGTTCCTCCCCTCTGCCTGGCTTAGGTGCAGCTGCAGGATGTGACTACCTAAGGTGGTTGTCAATGCCTTGAGCTGCCAGGAGCACCAGAATCCAGGGGGTACCTGTCTGCTGCCATAAATTTCTGTACTTCCATTGCACCCACTCACCCTGATGGAAGAGTTGGCTCTATGTGCTGGCCTCTCTTTTCAGGAGCAGCTAGGATGTCTTGTGGGGCAAAGCTCACGGATTTAAGGAGAAAGAGGATGCTGTGCCAGAAGTTTTTTGCTATGATCCTGTACCTGAAGGTAGTAGCTTATGCAGGAAAAATTTTCAGGGAGGATGGACTCTCAGATGTGGCCTTCTTTCTGCCCCTTGGCTTTGGGAAAGGGTGGGGGTGCCTGCGATTTAGGGAGGGAACCACAGAGCAGGGATTGCCTGGGGGCTCTCTCCTAGCTCCCAGAACCAGCAGGATTCACCTTGGTTGCTTACAGCAATCCCCACCTGCTGTGTGCTTGTGCTTCTCATCCCCCTACAGTGATGCCTTCTTCCCACATATTGTGATGGACTGGAGAAGTTGAGCTTCTCTTCTGGCACAGCCACTCAGAGGGCCTTGGCTGAAGAGGGAGGCAGAAATGCTCAGCAGATGCCCTGTGAACCTGTCTGGAGCATGCTGGAGCTGCCTTTGGTCTCTGGTTTTCCTTTATGTAGAAACTAAACTGTTGAGAGGGGGAAAGAGAGAAAATCCCATGTACTTGGGCCACTTATAGCGTGGAGCTGGGTGATACAGCAAAGTCTTGCAGTTTAGATGAGGCCAAAGGGTAGGTAATATTGAGGTCTTTTATTTACTTACTGAAAACCTATTAGGTCTAATTTTAATTGTAGTAAGGCCTCATTGCACTAATCAGAAGGGATAAAAAGGTACCTTTTAGTGGCATAAATTAATTTCAGTTTTAAAGCACTACTTGAATTCATTCTTCAGTGCTGAAGAGTGAAGAATAATTGCACTGGCTTCTTGATATCAGTGCTTGGTGTATTCAGACCATCTGTGTGCATGTTGTCATAACTGGGCAATGGCTGTAGATCTTTAGTGTATGCAGCAGAACAATGGAGCCTGACTTGAGGCTTCCAGAAGGCACCAGGATTAAGATTTTTTTCTCTGAACATCATTTTAATTATCTTCTAACTGATGTTTTGAAAGAGAAAATCTTGAAAGATGCAAAGGGTGTAACTTTCTGGAAGCAAAAACCCCCTGAAGCCTCATACAGCGTTTCTCAGGTTACCTACGTGATTTCTCATTCTTACACCAGCCTGCTGAACCAAGGTGTTGGAAGAGCTCTCTCCCAGTCTCCCTTCACTACCCCAGCCCTTACAGGGGTCTGGTCATGTTCAGGATTTCAAAGTGCTTTAAGATCCCTGATGAAAAGAGCTGCAGAAGCGTTAGACCTCAGTGTATATTCACAGGGAGATCTTACTCCCCTGCCTCAGCTGCCCATCTGGAATGTAACAAAAAATTAATTTCCCTCTGTGCCACTGGGCAGGGCTGGGAGAGCAGGTAGAGTCCTATTGCCACAGCTGTCAGTATGATTAAAGAGCAATAAACCTCTTTGCAAACAGCACAAAACCCCTCCCCCACCTCCTCCAGGTACAGGTTTGTGTGTGTGGGTGACTCGCCATGCTGGAGCCGGGTGGGAATGAAGGGCTGCTGGATTGCAGCAGCCAGGTGCCTGATCTGGTCCTTAGTGATGTGCTGCAGTCTGCTTTGGCTTTGTCCCAATGCTGGGGTGACCCCCACCTGCTGTGGTGGCACCTCTGGGTGTCACTAGCTGGCACTATAGGTAACCTGCCAAATAATCAGGGGGTTCTTCCAGATGGGCAAAATACACATGGAAGTGCCACATATCCAAGATGTACCATGCTAGCTGGAAACAACCACAGGAATAACCCCTCTGGCAACAGCCTGAGCATGCACATCAGACCTTTGTGTCCCAGAAAACAATCCTGAGGTGATGGGGAAAGGAAAAGCAGTGGGAGACATGCTAATTGTATGGGTGTCTTTACCAGCCCTTCATCCTTATAATCAAGAGACCCAAAGGTTCCTAAGAATCTGGTGGTATCTGGCTTTCAGGAAGTTGGGGTAGTGGGATGTATAAACTGAGGACTAGGTTTGTTTCCAACAAACAGCCATGGAAAATGCATGCTCCAAGGGTGTAAAGGGTGAAGATAGAGCGACTTACATGCAGGAGTAAGTCTGCCTCCCAGATTTTAGCTGACTATGTAATAGATAATGGTGTAGGAAAGAAATCATCAGGCTTGGATAATCTTCTTGCAGGGAGAGCACGAGCAGAGATTTTGGAGATGAGCTACACCCTGCACTATGGTTAACCACATCAACGAGCAAGAAGTCCCCTTGCTTATATTAATAGCAGGATCGTGCTTAGCATCCTACTTGATAAAAGTGTGTTTTGCTGAGCTTGTTTTCTGTTTCAGAAACAGTTGTTGATTTTAAAAAAGAGTTTGTTGTTTTTTACAGAGGATGTCGGGCCTCGTGTATGTTGCTAGAAAAGTTTTGTGCTGCTGCTGCTGTAGGCCTTGGCCCTTTCAAACCAGGGTGAAAAGCACAGTATGAACCCAAGTGTCCTGGGGGTGGGCCAGCTGCTGGATCATGGTTTCTTCAAAGTGGGTGGCTGTGGGTGCTCTGATAATTTTGCTGTTTTTTTGTGTCCTTGATCCTAAACATAATAGTCATTATAACATCTGGCGTGTGTAATGTGCTGTACATAGAATCCAGGAATCATTTGCTTTTCTGCTCTGGCAAGCAGCCTTCCCTTAGGATGGAGGGACTGTTATTTAACAGCCCACAGAAATACATATGGAAGCTGGAAATGAAGTAAATATGAAACAGGAAGCAAAGCTTTTTCAAGCACTGAAGAGGGAGGACTATTATTTAATGCTCAGGGATGTTCTCTATCCCTCATGATGCTCCCATGGGGTCTTCTGAATCTGGGCTAGCTTTTCTCTTCACTTTAACAAGGGCTGGATGGGTTCTGATGCAGGGAGTCCCCAAGAGAGTTGGCAAAGGCTACCCAGGAGTGTCAAGGGGGAGATCGAAAGTGGCGTTTTTTAATCTTGGTGCCTGATTTCATTCAAGCTAGCAGCACACCTGTACAAGGGAAAGGAAATCAGCCAGGCAGCTAAACTTGCACTTCCTTCTGATATAGCAATACATTTTGTTAGAAACAATCAGTCAGCTATAATCCTTATACAACAGCTGCAGTTTCTCCTCTCAGCCTCTCACACTGTGCCATTATAAATAGATTGTCATATTCCTTGCAGCATTAAATTGCTTTCTACATTCCCAGTCCCTGGGAGAACTGATTGACTTGGGAAACCTGCCATTTTGGTAGCCCTCCAGAAAAAGTGATTACTTATTTTTGCATCTGTTGCCAAACCCCTATAAGTATGTTGCCATTAAAAAGTCAGTATTTAACCACAATTACCATAAGGAGGTATTTGATATGACAGTTGTTTCCTGCTGTGTTATGTTTCTCTGTACACAAAAAGTAAATGGGTGGTTTTAATTAGAGGAGGGGACCTTCCTAGCCATATCTACACTGCTTTGAACACACAATACATTCTTGCTTCTTTAACCAATGCAGAGATTAAGGATTAAGAAGCGCAGCCCACAAAAAACCCCAACCAAAAATCCAAACAGAAATATACCTGTTGTAGGGAGCACACAAGCAAAGAAATGTGAAGTGCCTAAGGGCAGTGCTTTAAGTGGCGTGGTCATGTGGCTTTGGGATGCCAGAAGAATGACAATATTCCCAGCATTTGCCTGTCCTGTGGCCCAAAGCAGAAATGTAAGCAGAGCAGTGTGCTGGGCACTCCAGAATCAGGGATGTGTCTCTGTGTTTAGCAGGATCTATTGCCATAACGACCTGATCCTGCTTTGGTGAGTCAGTGAAAACCTCCCCACTGAGGTGAATATGATACCATAACCCTTTAAAAGCCTTCCAAGACAAGACAAAGGTGTCTCATGCTTAGCTCTGCAAAATAGGACATTTTGTGCTGCGCAGTTCCTAATGAGGCAATGTCTGTTGCATTTTAATAGAATTCTCTTAGGCATTGGCCCAGATTAGAGCTCCTTCAGTGGCTGTTTATACACTTAACATTGAGTGCTTATTGATTAAAACCCAAACACAGCCTCAGAAGCAGGGACCAGTCCAGCCTGACCAGGCTTGAGACTGATGCTGCCTCAGTGCTTGTTTTTTTCCCTCTTTCTGTCTAGTCCCATGAAGAGTGGATTTTTTACTCCGCAGGAAGAGCTGCAGAGCTGTTCTTGTCTCTGTTTTGCTCTTCACTGACTCTCTCTCTAATCTGACTGCGTTTGGCAATTAAATGCCCCATGAGAAGGTATGAGGTGGGCTGAGAAAGGAGCTGAATCTCCCCTTCTAGCCAGCTGCTATAAAAATATAGTTAATACTCAAAGGCTAGGGGAAGAGGTGACGTCCCTAAAGTGTCGTTTTTGGAAATTGATGACCATAGGAGAGAGCCTGCTGAACTCATCTCTCAAGAGAAGTGAAAGATGGAGGAGACATCAAGTTTATGGCTTAGGGTGGATATTAGCAGGCTCCTCTAGGGCAGCTGCTATCATGCAGAGACTTTCTGGTGAACCTGATGAGCTTGTGATCTGACAGGGATCTCACAAATGTTTGTTCCTCCAGGGCCTGGTGGCAGGTACAGACTCTGGTTTGGGTCATGGCTTTGCACTTGGATGCTTCTCCTCTTCTGAAATGCTTCATTAGAGTGAAACCTAAACCCAGAGACCTCAGAGTGCTTTTTGGAATAGGTGAATATAGCAATTTCATAGCTTTGGATAAGGGCAGGGTTTCTAAAGATAGCCATATGTCTACCATCATCTGCTGTCTGTTCTTCTGTGAGGAGTCCTGTTTGACATGTATTTTAGTATTGAGTTGTAGAGAAACATGGGGCAGAAATAATTTGTAATTGATGCTCACAAAAAAGGTACAGATATACAAAATTCTATTCCTTTGAATTGAGTAAGAATTTAAAGTGACTAACTGGGCTGTCTGAATACCATTTTACATCTGGTCTGTGGAGTGTTTTAGCAGGCTCAGCCTATTTAGATTGAGCAGATACTTATTGCATGCTAATCAGAATACCTACTGATTTAGCACATCTAATGTTTTTCATCTAGCTAATAGGAATCTCTTCAGTTGTTCTTTTCCACCATAAATCCTTCTAATGTCCGATGCTCTTTTTTTAATATGCAAGTCTTTTCTCCTGAATGTGAAGAGCAAGATTAAATAGGGTGCTTACAATGTCACTGATAAAGAAGTGGCTCTATACTACTGAAAGCAGCTGGCTAGTAAGTACTGTAAAATCAGCATCCTTTTGTACTTTCAACCAGAGCATTAGGGAGCTTCATGTCTTGGTGCACCATCAAATCCAGGTCTGGGATAATATAAATGCAAAGATCCTAGAGTTTTTTCCCAAAGCAAGGAAAAGAAGAGAACAGAAACCATTACATATCTACTGTATTTCCCCTGTACTACCTTATTGCTGAGCTGCAGCACCTTATCAGCACTTCCTTCTGTCATTCCCTGTTGCCAGACCTCTACAAAATGCATGCAAAGCCTCCAACGTGAAGTAGGAAAGATGATGCCTGTCTCCAAGTTATGAAGATTGTTTACAATCCAAATATTTGAAGATGTTGCTAGTTATATGGTAACCAGAGCCTGTGTAACTCAATGCTTTAATTAAAGGTTTCTGTTGACTGAAGCACAGATGATAGCTGATTTAAAAGCTGTTGCTGCAGCTAGGTTTTATCTACCTCTAAAGCTGACACCAGAAAACATGTAATTCAGAGCAAATATNAAAAAAAAAAAAAAAGGTGCTGGCTGGTTGCTGTGCAAATACAGTCAGCTATGAGCAGTCTGGCATAACAGGAAGAATATCTCTGATGGGGAAAACACTCTCTGAGAAAGCCTCCAGATTGTATTTTCTTCTGTTTTGTGACTCTCTATGGTTTTCATCTCTCCCAGGACTCTCTGCCAACAGAAAATACCATCTGAACAATTTTCTATGGGCTCTTTGCAGCTTCTTACCTCTTCTGTGGTTTGGCCAACATTGTGGCTATTGGTGTTGGATTTGGAGACTCGATTATTTGTGTAGTAGCAGGTGGTGAAGGACTCGGATTGGCAGTGCAAAGGCAGGAGCTCAAACCTTACCAGCTTCCTTGTTCCTAATAAATGTGAGCAGAAATCTTCCCTGAGGGGGATTTTCAGACGACATCAGCTGCTCTGGAGAGGTATCCAAACCTCTGGACCTTTTAAGGTTTGCCCATCACTTAAAATCAGGAAAGAAATGCATGACTCTTTGAGGAAGGTATTTTAAGCTTATTTTCTTTAATCTTCTGGGTTCTGTGGTTGTGACTCCCCTGAGGTCATACAGATATTTTTAAATGAATTCTCACTGCTTGAATAACAAGAAAATAACATCTTGGTTTTCAACTTCTGTATTCTCCAGCTTCATAACTTTGGGCACTCCTGAAGTGAAGCTGAAGTCGTTGGGCCATTTCAAGAGTCCTTCTGTATTTACACTAATAACAAACCTTCTGCCTCAAAGAACATTTGCCATACTTCAAATGTTTATTGTTCAGCTGGGCCAGTGAACAGCTGTATTGAGCAAAGCCCCATGTGACATCCATGGCATTCCTGGGTGATTACAGAGCTCTGCCAGCCACTGTTTAATGCGCACGTTGCGGCAGAATCCGCACGGCCCGGAGCGCGGAGAAGGGGAAAATAAAAGCCCTTGCAATCTGAGTATGAAATCATTACACAAGGATATGAAAAGCAAGGGAGAGGTCTTTACACCCCAGTAAAGTATCTTTTGTGCCTCCTTGTGCTGAATTTGTGACTGTTTTCTGACAGGAGAGCACTCAGCTCAGCCCATGCGTTCGTGTGCCTCAGCACGGAGCCTTTGGAGCCGCTTTGCCCAGAGACGGCTCAGAGCTTTTCTCCAAACCACATTTGCATTGGAAAATGGAGACTGTCAAAATATAACATGTTGTGGGCTCACACCAGCATTCAGGGGGTAGAAGGAGGGGACACATGGCTGCTTTGGGCATCTTCAGCTTGTTCTGAGTGGTGCCAGACTGGATTGATGTGACCAGAGGAAGGCATTTTGTTTCAACCAGCAGTGCTCCTACTGCTTTTGACTTGGTTGATTTAAGTTGAAGGGAATGTTAACATTAAAACCTAACAAAGGCAACAGCATTTCATATTGTGGTATTGTAGAAGTGAGGTTATTTCTGCACTTTTGAATTTCTTTATTTTAAATTAATTTCTAATTTAAAAACCTAAAAATTGGACTTTTCAGGTTTATTATGACACAGAGTTGGAAATGCTGGAGTTCAATGTGTCCCTGAAACGACATAATTTCTTGCTCTGACCTGTGTCAGATACCAGTGTCTGAAAAATTAAATTTCCAGACCAAAAGCTTAGGAGAATTTTATTCTGTTTCACTTATAAGCCCTTTTTAAAACTTTTGCCATAAGTTTCAGTTACTCAGCTTTGCTAATAGGGGAAAGTTTTTAAATCATCCATGGTGCTTAGATTGCTGCCCTGCCATGAGCTACTGTCTTGCTGATATCATCCAACAGGCACAAAGGAAGAATGAACTACTGCAACTTGTTAATTAAAATAGTTTTAGTGCTTGGGATTGTTTCAAACATGTTCTGCCTGGATGGATTTTTGTGCTAAGAACAATGCTTTTCCTCACCCCCAAAACAAAAGAAAGGGCCATGTAGCTGCTGATTGTCTTTTAGCAGTTCCCAAGTAAAGAAGGAAATTATATTCAGGCAGCCCTTTTAAATTGATTTGGAAGTCTCATCTGGGCTTGTCTTGCATGAGAGCCCTCCACTTCACTAGCCCTCTGCTGTGTGCAAGCTGGCTCTGCTCCTCAGCTTGGCAAATAATAGTCTCAAACGTGGGTTAAACTGACAAGCGGCTCCTCAAAAAAAGCCTTTTTTAAATGGCTCTGTGAGAATTTCCAGCAAGTCCACAAAATGTTTCAGGAACATTGGATCCAAAATTAGCTCCCTCTGATTAACTTCCATGTAGCAGGCCATTGCGGGGCCACCTCGATTCTTCCTGTTAATAAGGCTTATTTAAGGGGCAGAATAATGATAGTCTTGCAAAATGCCTGCTTTTGCAGGATTTTTGCCACAGTTTTGATGACTCAGGGTTATCAGATGTGATTCTTTTGAATTACACATGGCCAGTAACTGTTAACACTTTTGCAGGGTATTAAAAATTTGAAACTGTTTCATGGTAGCATTTTTGTTAGGAAATAGGAAATGAGGCTTTGCAGGCTGTGCAGAAATTTAGTGCAGGTTTTGATTTCCTTTTTTTCTGATGCTATTTTCTACAAAATGAAATACTCCTTAAAATAATGTTTTAGTTCATGTAACACTATAAAGCGTTTTCATTTGGAGCAAATAATTTCTCCAAACCTTGGATTAGGCTGTGCCTAATGAACTTAAAGAATTGATTTTGCTTAGGAGCCAGTACCCAGGTCAGATTCTTTGGGACTCACTTTCATGAGATGGAGAAACTGGGAATGGAGCTGCCAACCATGGTACAGCCTGAATCCAAGGGGAATTTTAAAAAATCACTTTTTGTGTACAGCTCTTGGTCTCTGTCTGCTACTACCTTGCTAAGAAACCTCTCTGAACATTTACTCGCTACCCTGATTTAAGTGGAGGTCTGTTCAATGCCTCTCCTTTTTTTCCCCCCTTTTCCATCTGAAGTGCTGACTTCAAAGGACAATTTCTCTGAGATAGTGGGGAACAAGATACAATTTTCCCTTGAATTGCTTCCCAGTCCTGCTCCTATCGAGCCTTAATTAGCCCAGCTGGATCAAAGGGATGGCCATTTGTGTTTCCCAGTTGGGAAAGGATGCAGCCTGGAACAGCAGGGAGGTGGTTGGCTATGTAACTGATGTTTCTGATGCAGAGCAGGGAGACAAGAGACGGAAAGGACTGTGACCTGAAAATTAAACCATGAGCCCACTGAAAGTTTAGAAGAAAGATTTCAAGGCTTTTGTTGACTCTCAGATGGTTTAGATATAAATGATCCATCAGCATCAGGCCTTTGAGTGGGGAAAATGCCATTACTTGGAGAAAATGCTCCATTGGAATGGAGCCACATGACTCTCAACTCTAGGGAAGGGAGCAGGGATGCCTCTGTGGATCCCCTGGGATGCCCTGACACATCCTCCCCAAGGCTGTTGCAGGAGAGGTGCGGCTGCAGTGGAGCCTCCACTCTGCACTGGACCTCGGATAGTGCAGCCTGCACTTATTTTCTGTCTGTAATACTTAGGGGGAAGAATGGTGCACTGATGGGAAGCTGCTAAAAATGAGCAGGCTAAATCTGTTCAGATCTGCAATGTATTTCAACTTTGACCTTTGATATCTCTGGCTGCCACTGTCTCGCGTCTTCTTTTATCAGAGACTTCCAGTCTCATGTCAATTTTAAGACATGGGCTGAGGGCCCTTGGGCAAATATTCACTGGAGATTAGGAGGAGACTTTAATGAGCGCAGAAGCTCTCGCACGACTGTGGCTTTTGAAAAACCTTTCTCAGGGCAGTTGCAGCAAATCTGGAGCACGCCCTGATTTTGTTCACTTGAGATGCCAGCTGCAAGGCACGTTGTTCCATGTGAATTTTCCTTTGCGTTTCACCCGCTAAAAATGTCCGCTCTGCGGCTGCTGGGGGCTTGGAATGAATTTGGGAACACGTCCAAAAAATGGTGGGTGGGCGTGTTGTGTGGGTGAAGGGGAGTGGATGGAAATCCTCATCAGATGAGGGGATACAAAGAAAACATGATGCCAGTGCACACCCTGGCCAGAGCCGGGACAGAGGGAGGGAGGGAGGGAACATTTGTTTCCAGGGGGTGCCTCAAGATGCTGACCCAGATTGGCAGCGCTGCGGTGGTGGGGTTTGCGCAGCACTGACTGCGCTGGCAGCAGCTCAGCAGGAAACGGCTGGTGCAGCATGAACCTTCCATCACATCCCTTCCAGCGTGACGAACCAGCTACCTGGAAGTGTCTGAAGCTTGATGGCTGGATTGGAAATTGCTTCCACTTCTTCCCCTCTTCTTCTCTGTAATTACTAAAGCTCTGTAGAAAAGCTGAGGGTGGGATCTGGCTGCAGTCAGCTGCGACTTTGAGGCAAGCCCTGCCGTGAGCATGTGATTGCACCAGGTAACCCCCAGAGATCCCACCTGGATCACCAGAATCCGTGGGTTTGCAGTGGTATGAGTGTGGTGTCAGGTCCCTCAGCATACACACAGCAGGTGCACCCACCTGCCCACGAACTGCTTCAGTAAGAGTTTATCCCCTTTTCCTGCATCCTCATTATTTGCTCAGTGACCAGAACACGATCACTGCTTAGTCTCAGTGTTTCCCCACCATCAGTCAGGTAAAACTATCAGTGTTCTTTTATGTCTCGTACAGTTCTGTTGAAGGAAATGGTGTTGTTCAAAGACATACAAGACTCAGAATTAGGACTGACCTAGAGCTTATTTAATAAAATTCTGTTGACTTTATTGACTTCCTCTTTCTGTTCGAAATACAGAACCTCATCCTCCTTTCATTTTCACCTGCCTTCAGAATTCCAGACCTGTAAGAAGCACCAGGGAAAAGAGGAAGGCTGGACTTGCTGGTAAGGCAAGTCTGAGGTCTAACTCAGTCCTGCTGAGACCCGTTTTAACTGTCCTGGACTTACGCTTCCTGTTTGTGACCCCTTTTCTCCCTCTAGAAAGTGGGAATGATCTATTGGCCGGCCATCAAAGTATTAAACAGCTAAAGAAATTGAGGCTTAGAAAGAGGCCGACAAAGCACAAACTGTGTCAGCACTGTGCAGTCCTCAAGGAGATTGTGTTTGCTTCATCACAAAGCAAGGCCACTGGGAAGGTCCTGGCAGTTTAGCTTCTTGCTCAAGCCCCTCCCCAGGATTTGGAGGGCGACTCAGCCTGGCTGCAGCTGTGTGTGAGCCCTTGGGTCTGTGGATGTGAGTATAAGGTAGCAGTTCTTGGGATATCTCAGGTTTTTCCAGTTTCTATTTCTGATGAGGTAGAAAGAGAAGAGCTGGTGGTCTGCTCCATGTAGTGAACCCCAGAAATGTCACTACTCCTCCAGTTTTGGCAGATGAGTCACAACCCATGTTATCTAAGTGAAAATCATCTCTTTATGTCCCATGAGGAGCTGTGATGGGTTATCTTCCTGCAGGCCCACTTCCCTAGCCACTTGGCCAAGCAGGGGTTGGGGCCCTCATGTGGGACAGCTTCAGGCTGGCAGCAGGGAGCTGCGTGTTGGCACCATGCTGGGCCCCCTCTTCATGCATGAGGTGACATCATTTTAACCCTTTGTGCAGGGAGGTGTCAGTTCCCCTCGCTGCTGAGGTCCAACACATCACTGTGGTGCCAGCCTCATGTCTGCCCTCAGACATGTTCATTGTGCCTGCCAGCATGGATTTCACTAAAGGGAAGCCCTCATTTCATTGTGTCAAGCTCTTTTTTTTTTTTTTTTGGTGTCAAAATCTCCTTGGCGCAGGAGAGAGGGGTATTTGTCAGGAACTGCAGCTATCCCTGACTTTTGCTGGTAGTTTTTGAAGCTGCTACCTGCTAGTCCATGAATGACCATGGTGGCTGCAGCTTCCAGGTCACCCAGGAGGGACTCAGTCACCCCCAGCCACGGCGTTCTGCTGGGCTGCTTGTTCCAGCCTGCCCAGTGAGAGGAGGGAACAATTCTGCCACCACTGTGCTGGATAAGGCCATTCTCCATAGTGGAACACTTAGTGTGGTTCCTGTGGTCAGGATGTGTCCTCTTTGCCTGGTTTGGGTTGCGGAAGGGCTGGGAGCACAGGGAAGACCTGGCTCCAATCCATGTGACTCTCCCATTTGCTGCCTCTTCAGCTGAACTTTCCCCTACCCTGGTAGGGGAAATGCCAACTGAGACATGTCTAATTCTTCCCTATCTTTCTCAGCCTGGACTTCTTTCCTTATCAGAGCAGCCAAAAATAACCTCTGCCTCCTGTCCAAATGTTGTTCATGCAAGATTGGCCTCCCACTACCCACACAGGAGAGTAAAGTGCACAGCTGGGGTTTTGTCCCTAGACAAAAAAGGACGGTAGTGCAGTAAGCAGGGGATTTCCAGAGGCAACGTTTGACTGCAGCTACTGGGGATTTTCCAAAAAGAATGATCCAAAGCGGAAGCCTTGAGTAGTCCTCCCTGCATCTGTTTGGGTAGGTCGCGTTTCACGGCCTATGCATCACAAGACATTGCGGGAAAATATGAGTGTTTTGGATTCAGAGGGTGTTCTTTCTTCTCTTCTGCCACAGATTTCTTCCTTTAATTGCCCTCTTATTTTGATGTGCTTCTTTGTGGTTAGAGAGAGACTGAAGCACTGGCGTAGAAATGCCCTGTATGGAAACAGAGACCTTGGTATGGGTAGATGGAAAGGGGCCAGGTCTTCAGCAGAAGGTAGATGGATACAGGGACATCTGATGGACTCAGAGGTTGTTCCCCTGCACAGGTGGACCCTCATGGAGGTGACTGCTCAGGCACAGGGTGTCCCATGACCATGAGCACATGGGGAAGATGTGTGGGTGTGGCAGAGGCTTTGCAGCATTTGGGGCTGTGAGTGGAAGGGGCACGATGTGGTGAGAGCCTGCGTGGTGCAAGTGCTGCAAGTCTCTGGCATGTTTGGTGCATGAGCTATGAGGAAGCATGGGGAAAGTCCTTGAGCTTTGCAGGCAGTTTTATTCATATCATATGCTATTTTAGAAGGCTGTTCAGCCATCTCCATCCTCCATCTCTCATTCATTCATTCATTCATTCAGCAGGGCACTGCTTCTCCTGGCATACCAGCACGGGGGAGAATGGTAACACTTGCTACACCTTAGGGCTAACAAAAGTGTCACTTGAAAGTCAGGATTAGAGCCAGGCTTTTGGCATAGCAATCTCCCAGCGTGACACTTAGTAAAATTTTCCTTTTGCTTTGCTCTTGCATGATGTTCAGCTCTTCCACATTCAGCTGAAGACTGGAGGTAAATCTGTGGCACCTTCAGTAAGGCCAGTAAGTTGATTTCACTTCCAGACCTGGAATAGAGATTCTTGAATTCTGGGCACCACTTAAATAACCTTGTAATGATTTCCCAGGGCTTTTCTTCTCAGAATTCAGGTAACTTGAGCATATATTAACTTTGCATGTAAGCTGGAGCCAATGGCTCTGCCATCAGCTTCAGCAGGCAAGCCTGGATAGACCAGGGCTGCTGTTACGCCCATCACTGCTGGCTGCAGGTCTGCTCCATCCATGGCAGTGGAAATAGCTGGGGAGGGGAAAACTCTTCCCTGAGGTCAGGGTCAATGTGTCCGAACATTGAAGCAATATCAGAGTTCACCACTTGCTTCTCTGAGGCAACAAAATGTTAAACATTTGGCCTGTCAGAATGGCTCGAGGGATGTGCTCATGTGGAGTGAAGCCTTCAGTCAGCAGGTTGTTACCAATGGGTCTGGTAGCAATGGCAAAATATCTGCCCTTCTCTGGGATTACTAAAGGGGTTTCTCAATAGCTTTCACTATCCCTTTGTAGATAAGGGCATGAGCCTCAAGTGACATAAAAAGACAAAACTGCCTTGGTGTCATTGCAGCCATTCTGCCCAGCATGATGGGGAATGTTGGCCTCATTGTTACCACTGGCCTTTGTTACTCATTTTTTTCTGATTTCCACTCAGAATTACCCACACCACTTTTTCAAATGGGATATTTGTGATGATTAAGCAGGGTTGAATGAGTCTGGCACAGTTCATGATATGCTAAAATAAGATCTTATTTTTAATGTACTGATTTATGAAAAGTATATACACTGGGGGAGGATGGGTATTATATATGAATATACTATATATACAGGATCTCTCCTTGTAGTATCAACTTTCAGGCAGTTGGTAGTGCTTCTTATTTTGTATGCAACCATATAGAATTGGATTTAATGCTCCACGGGGCTATGTAAAATGATGCACTAAGGGAACTGGGACGTAAAAAGGCATTTAAATGCACTGTAATATTTAGCTCCCAATGTCTGTGCAGAAAGGAGTGGTCTGAGACATTTGCCAACACTTGTCCACAGCTGTCCCAAGAAATACTGTCCCTGGTGTTCCTACTGCGTGGTGGGAGTGCACTACTGACGGGTTATTGTGCTCCTTTGACACTGGAATATCAGCTTTACACCCTTGGTGGGAACAGCTTTCTGGTATCCATTTGTCTCTGCGGGCCTAAAAACCTGGGAAAAAGTTAGTCAGCAAAGCCTAGGAATCTTTTGTTTTTCTGCCAAGAGAGAGGTATCTCCAGAGGAAAAGAAAAACAAACTGGCTGGTTTTGTCATGTAGATCTGAACTAAAAAGTTGAGAGCCCAATATTCTGCCTGTGAATTTGTATTTAAGCACAGCATGTGCTCAGGAGTTTATGGAGCTGCAGTATTGCACCAGCAGAAGCTGTTCTGCAGCTCAAGGAGTCTTGTTCTTGAAATCTCGGGAGAGATTGCAGTGTCCATAGGGAATGACTGTGTTTTATGGCTGACTGCTGAGAAACTGTGGCACCATGAAGCCCTTGGGTACGTGTTGCATCTTCCATTGGAGGTGGCATTGCAGCAAAACCTCTCTTCCCACACCCAGCAAGGGTTATCCTCGGAAAAGAAAATCCTCTCTGCAAGGTGGTGGTGACCTGGCAGGGTGTGAGCTGCATGCAGGTTGGAGGGTAGTGACTGAGAGTTTTCCCCAGCTTCCCAGTGTGATTACCACCCCCTGACAGTTTTGATTTCTAAATGGTTAAAGCTTATGAGTCACCTTCTGTTTCCCTTTTCCATAGCTTGATAATGAATGTTTTTTCCTTAAAGGCTAGCCATGACTGATCGACTCCAGTCATCACTGCTGTGAATGATTGCAAATTGTGCAATATTGTCCCTTGATGAAGATTTGTCCCTTGATTAAAAGGGGTGACCTCATCGATTAGGGCCCAGTGTGACTCTTCTCCCAGGCATTTTCTTCATTAGCAGGGGTTACAGTCACAGAGGAGGAGGAAGGCTCCTGTAATGGGAAAGATCAAACTCAAAGATTTGGGAATGGCTCGCTGAAACCGCCTGAGATTGTCACAGCCCTTTTCACTCAGTGACTAGCACGTGAATTGGGGAAGTTAGCTCACCAAATTTTTATGTGCTTCTCGCAGTGTGGGAGTATCCCAGAAAAATTAAGAGGCAGTGAGTGTGTGGTGGAGTAATAACACTCTGTTTTACACATGGTATAATTAACACGTGGAAACTCCTTTCACAGAGAGTCTCCAGGTCAAGAGGCAGGAGAAGAGGGATTAAGAGAGTGAAGGAAACACTTAGAAGGCTAATGAGACTGCTCCCAACAGCTCTGTTAGAAAGAATCAGAAGTACTGAGGAGTTTTGCCTTCAGGAGCATTTGCCAAGGCTTGGATATTGTAGCTGTTCCTTGGTTGTCCACTGAGGGGTTCAGTCAACTTTTTGCTGGATCTCTTTGCTGTCAGAGGTTCAAAATGCAGTAGTTGGTCACAGGGCTTGCCCATAATGCCAATTTTTTTGTGTGGCATGGAGGGAATCAGCCAAAAGCATTTTGAGTGTGTGCAAATGTGCCTATGCACACAACGTTAATTGGAACTATTTAATATTCAGAGTTGTTCAGACTTCACTAATTTTTCGGCCAAAAGTCTGAAGCCGTGACATTGTCAAGGAGAAATGTTGCATTTATCACCTTTTTGCTTGCAGTCTCCATTTTATATACTGACCTCAGCAACTGTAGCAATGAAGACAGCAATATCAAGGGAAAAAAATCAAAACAAAACCTCCTGGCTGCTTACACATGCATGTTCCCAAATCCTACACTGTGCTAGGTTCGAGTTTTGCAAAATCTTTTCTTTACAATGGGCTGAACAAGCAACTATATTAAAACAACCTCGTTTTCCTTCCTTTCCCCACTCTCTACCCAAATTTGCACTAGGATCTTCACACCAAAGTTTGCCGTTTAAACTAAAATTCCCGAGCTCTTCCTGATGTCTGTGTTTCTTTCGAATATCTTAGTGAAACGTGCGTGTCCTAATCCTCTGAGCAGTGGCTCGGGGTCCCTGCTGTTCCCCAGCAGGCCAGGCTGCAGGACATTGAGCCAGGCAGGATGACAGAATGCTTGGAAGCTCCCATCACTCTCCTGAGCCCAAGCTGAAGTTTTATTTACACAGTTTGCCAGAAAAATGTTAGTCATGAATGAAATATCCATAAGATCACTGTCCTCATAAGCTTTTGTTTCATCTATTTTGAAAGGATGTATAATCCTATAGTACAATGCAGTCTTTTAAGAAATGCTGTGGATGAGAGATGACTTGTGTTTGCAGTGACAAATGGAACAGATGAAGAGACCTGTTGTTTATGGCCCATGGTGGCATTACATACATCCTTTGCCCAATGAAGCAATTCCTTATTTGTGTATTGAGCACTAATTGTTTGTGTTTGCTCCATGTTTAGCACAGAGGACATTGCTCACTCCCCTGTCATCTACAATGAGTGCTAATCATGAGCAGTGCAGTCAGACCACCACAGTGAGTAGTGCACAAAGGGCTGCTGATTTTGTCAAACCTCGAGGTGGGAACATCACTATTACCTTCATCAGGAGCAGAATTTCTCCCTGCCAGGTGCCCTGTACTATCCCAGGCCCTCTTGGGGATGAAGGTGTGATTCAAGAGCTGGGAGAGGGCCAGACAAAGAACAGGATGAACCTGGGATTCCTGGGAACTGCAGGACCCCTGTTCTCTTCTGGTCTTGATGCCCTGATGAGAGAGCATGGGAGGATGGGGGCAAAGGAGAAGCAGTTCTCTGGCTGTGCTTGGGATTAAATATGTGTTCACTGGCAGGGAAAGCTTTGGTGATTCATTGTCAGAGCCTCCATGGGTCTGAAACAATTTTACTGCACATTTCTCAATCCCTGTTCTGCTCGTCCTGCAGATAACTAGGTGACAGGCAACGACTTTTGAGAATTAAAAAAAAAAAAGAAAAATTCAGAAGTCAGAAGCAGCATCAGAGCAGCAGCTGGCAGAGCTGCTGCAGATCAGGCTTGTGACGATTTCTATTACCCTGTTGCTCCAGTGCTTACGGTTCAGCCATTAAAATTAGTTCAAAGCTAAAAACTGACCTTGAGTTGCTCATCTCTAAAACTTACACACATACAAGGACTGGTTTTTATAGTGAAGATCTCTCATTCTTGGCAAAATTAGTAGTAAATAGATTCCCCCCCCCTCTGTTAGCTGCAGGCACAGACTTACACGTACGGATTGCAGGAACAGGACACAAACCTTCATGGGAAATTATCCATGTGTGCACTCAGGGCTTGGTCCTCCAAAGGAGCAGGCAGCTGTGTGGCTGAGTGTGTGATGCACCCCAGAGCCTCTCCATGTGTGCCAGTGAGAGCAGCACACAAACACACACTGGTGGACTCAGCTGTGCTTGCTGCTGCTTCTGGACACTCAGATTGGCTGGGCTGTGACATTTGCTGGCCCCTGTCTGACCATGATACCAAAAAGAATTTTTTTTAATTTGCAGATAATGCAAACCCTGTTTTAATCCTTTAAGTTTTTATTTTTGGAACGTGTTTAAGTGATGAGCTGTGCCCTATAAAGTGTAATGAAGGTCCAGTTCCATTCCCTTTCTGTCCTCCCAACAGCCCCTGAGTGGTGCTGCTACTGCTAATAGTTGTGTTGTGAAGCTTCCCATGTGGGCAGGGAAGTACATCTTTAGTATACAAGGGGAAAAGTCCCTTTGGAGTGCTTACTTCTGAAGAGGTCACCCTGCACTGTAGGAAGTAAAAAAATAGAGAAGATAAATCTTGAACATGTGTTGTGCCTGTGCAGACACACAAGGATCTGGTAGCTGCTGCTGTCAGCGCATGTGTTTACTGCAGTGCCTCTGGAAATACCTCTTGGAACAATTGTTATTCCTTAGTGATTCTCTGTGGTGTTTCTGAAACACCAGGCGTGCCTGATCACTGTGAATGGGGTGGATTTTCTCTGGCCAAGCAGTGAAGCAGAATGGGAATGGGATGTGGAGGGCCACCAGGAAATTCAGGCTGAGAAAGCTGGGGCTGTTCAGCCCAGAGAAGAGAAGGTTGCATGGAGACCTCATAGCAGCCTTCCAGTATCTGAAGGGGGCTACAGAGAAGCCACAGAGGGACTCTTTGTCAGAAGTGTAGTGATGGGACAAATGAGAGTGGCTTCAAACTGAGAGATGTAGGTTTAGATGGGATATCTGGAAGAGATTCTTTAGTGAACCTCTTGTGAGTGAATTGGTGAGGGCGGTGAGGCGCTGGCACAGGTTGCCCAGAGAAGCTGTGGATGCCCCATCCCTGGAAGTGTTCAAGGCCAGGTTGGATGGGGCTTGGAGCAACCTGGTCTAGTGGAAGATTTCCCTGTCCATGGCAGAGGTGTTGGAACTGGATGATCTTTAATGTCCCTTCCAACCCAAGCTGTTGTATGACACCTTGCACCAGATGAGGGGTGTAATCCCCTCTGTGAGGGTGGGGCTGGTACCTGCCCACCAGGGGACATTAATCTCATAATGGCCCAGCAGACCAGGGTGGGTCTCTTGTCCCACCTGAAGACATTCATCTAGTCCCAGCTCCCACGGGGCCTGTGTGACCATGACTTAATTAACACTCATCAAGAAAGAATCTTTCACTTCATTATATCATCACTTTTTATTTTTACACTCCTTCGATTAAAACCTTGAGTAATTACATGCACTGTTGACTTTGGCATCTCCTCTTAGATCTCCAGGGATAAGCAGTGGACAGGGAGGTGACTCAGAGCTGGACTGGTGCGGGGGCAGAGTCTAATTTAGGCAGGGACAGTTGAGTGCCTCATCTGGGTGGTTTGGCTGCCTAGAAAGGAAGGGGACTAAAATCCTGAATGAAGTCCCGTGGCAGGATTTGGAGCAGACCTATATGGTATCTGGGATGACAGTGTTCACCATGGTATCACTGCATCTGATGGGGAAAAAAAAAATCTGCTCTTTACTTTCTTGCTGGCCAGATAGGATTAGTCTGGAAATTAGGAAAACTACTTTAATCAGACTAATAGTAAATGTACGCCCTCATCTAGGAAAAATTGTTTTTATTTTCAAGGAAATCTGCTTGATTTGCCTGATTAGCACAGCCCAGAAATATTTGCACAATGCTCTGTCCTTGTGTACAGGTTATTGTTTTACTTGCTTTTGCTATCAGAACCTTTCCCTTCTGCTAGGTTACAGCTACTTACACTGGCCTCCACAGCATTTTAAGGTTGAGTCACCATCTCATAAACAACATACAAAGTCCTGCAAGTTTTCTGTACCTTTGTTATTATATCTCTGTAATTAATGGCCTTATTTTGGAGAAAAAGAAGGGGAAGCAGTGTTCTCTGAGCATGTTTATAAAGGTAAAATTGATCAGTGTTTTAGGAGGAAGAGCAGAATTTGAATACAAGAGTGAAAAAAAACCAGGCATTGTTTATACCATCAGCCCATCTTAGTGTGTTGCTGTTGATTCACACAGAACTGAAATTCTGATGGATGTCCTGGCATGCACTTAATGGTTTGGGCTTGAGGCTGCCCTGGATTCTTCTTTCTGGGATTACTTCTCTCCCTTTTATGTCCTAAACAGTCTGGGTTTAAGTCACCTGGGATCCCCCGCTTTGGGCAGGATCTAATCTCTCAGATGGTCACTCTGGAGCCTGCAGGGCCACTTCTGGAGTATGGCACCCTCTGAGTGGATGGCAGAGTGCCAGGTCCTCTTTCCCCTGTTTCAGGCAGGCAGCACAGAGGACTGGTCAGCGTGCTGACAATGCTCTCAGGGTGGACAAGGCCCACTGCTACGACCTCACACAAAAGTGCCTTTCAGTGATGAGGAAGGAGGCAATCCTGGGGGTGGTGTGGTTGTCATGGTGAGGGTGGTGTGACCATCGCTGCCTCAGCCATGGAGGGCTGGCACCACCACTGCTTTCATCTGTGGTGACTCATTCCAGCCAGATCTCACAGGAGGAGCCATGAGTTAGAGATCACCTGCAAAGGGCCACTGTGGGAGGGGATGGAGCAATAGGGTGATGATCCTTAAGGTAGTGACAGCCCATCCCACAGCTGCCTCAGTATGGCATGCATGGGCTGAGGTGCTGCTTTGAGGCAGGGAAGGAGCTGTGATTAAAGCTTGCCCATCTGGCTCCTGACATCTGCTGAGCACAGAAACAAGGGCTGGGCTGACCAACCCCACCAGCAGCTACTGAAGTGGAGCTGCAGCAGTGCTCACTGAGAGACTGCTGTGGGCACAGCAGAGCTGTGTCACCCAAAGCTGGGACGTGAGCACCTCACTAGGAGATGTCTTTCCAATACATTGCACCTGCTGCAGGGCAAAATGCTTCTTCTGGGATCTGGAGCCAGGGCCACTGGTGCTGGCAGGGATTCTACAGCCAACTCAGGAGCAGCTATGTGGCTGCCTAATGAGAACAGGATACTTACAAAGGCTGAAGGAGCTCATTAGAAGTCAGGAGAACTACAAGAATTGGCCTGGACCAAGAAAATGGATTTGTCAGGTGGTGGCTGCATGCCAAATTGCTTTCAGCAAGTAATAGGGGGAAAAACGATTATTGGACCAACCAACACATTAATCTCTCAAGGAGATATCTAAGTAGATGGCAGGTGTGGTGCTAATCCTCAGTGGGCTGGGGAAGCAAGCCCACAGTGTGTAATCTCCACTGCTGACATCTCCTGTGTGAGTCCCTGCACTGTGGTTTCACAATCCATCAGCTGCAGGATCCTCAGCGTGGGAAAACAGAAGTCATGAGAAATGCCTGGGACATTAACATTAAACCTAAAGAAACTTGGGTTTATATTTAGTACCTTGCTATGTAAGAAAAGGGCACTGCGATTTCCTATTAGGAACAGTCAGCCCAACCCGGGCTGGGTAATCTCCCTGCTAAGTGAGAAAAAGCATTTTGCACAAAATGTGTATTTATGGCCAAGTACTGCTTGCTGTGCTCTCAGACAGGAGCACAAGGAAGCCAGCTTCCTCTTCTCCCTTGGTTACATGATGTAATTTTCCTTCTATCCAGAGGGGTAGAAGTCCTTTAGGAACTCCCTCAATCTCCTGAGTAAACCAAGCAGGATTTGCCATAAAATGTTTAACAATTGCAACCACTGATTATACTGTCCCCCTGCTGTCACTAATTTATGTGGTGGGAGTGTAGTTTGCCTGCTTAAAGTTTGGTTGCAATCATGCATCACAGAGAGAGGCTCATCTGGCAAGAGCCAAATTGATCTGTAATCTTCTCTTACCCTCTTCAACCACCAGTGTCCTTCCCTCTTTTCCTGGTGGCTTTGGCACATATTGACCTCACAAAGGAAGAGGGGACACCTAAACCATAGTGAGAGAACATGCTGTTCCCCTTGGAACAACAACATTTTTAGAGGCTCAGCAAGGCCAGAGCATCACACTAAGATAAAAGTGGTGGTGACCTACCAAAGAAAGAACTTTGCAGCAGCAACATGTGAACTGGTGTCCCACATTGCATCACCTCACCTGCAGGGATTAGCAGGAGCTTGGCCTTCTGTACCCACTCTGGCAAGTCTTGGCAGCCCCCAGCATCACATTTGTTGGGCCAAAATTCAGGGGGATCCCAGGCATGCTGTGGGACTCAGCTGGCAGCTGTAAGAGCGGAAGGAAGTGAGGAGTGGCTTTCTGGTTGGAGGGAGGCTCTTTGGAGGCAGGAGATGGTTTTGATTAAAATCTCATCCCTTTCAAAGGGAAATTTTTTTAATGAAAGCTGCGTAAACTCCAGTGGGCCTCACTAGCCTTTGGTACAATTGATTGGCAAGGGAAGCACCCTCTGCAGTTAGACTGGTTTGTGGTATCAGCATGAGGAAAATGGTGAACATAAATATTGCTCACTGCCTCAGGGAAGCGGAGGAGGAGGGAGAAAACCCCGTCCTATGGCCCAGAGCACTTTGCTCATTCACTAATGAGTTGAAATTCTGGAGCCCATTAACATGAACTCCACTCTCCCTGTTGCCTGGCTTTGGCTGTGCGGGGGTGACCGCTGGTTGTTTGACTGTAGGGGGAGGAATGGGATTTGTGAGACAGGCAGAGGGTGCCACGGGCTCTCTGCTGTACCTGCTTGCCCCATGCTGGTGGTAAGGCAAGCTGTGGCTTGCACTGAGGTAGTCATAAGTAGAACAAGGTCAACTGCCTATTTCAGTCAACATGACAGAAATAGAGTTGATCTCAATAAGGTCCCAGCTCTTTCTTCCTGTTAGCTCCTCAGTTCCAATTTTAGGATTGCTGTAATCAAGCCGAGGAAGAAGCTGTTTATCCCATGGAGGGGAAGTTGCTTTAGGCCCAGGTTGGAGAAGAAGAGTTGCTTGAAAATATACTTTAAGAAATGTTTTGCTAGCCCGTGGGGAGGGTCTGTGTGGTTCAGAAGCTGTTCCCACCAGTGTAGCCATGTAGAAGGTAGGCTGGTCAGAAGAGGAGCTGTTCTCCTTCTGTTCTGGCAGCAGCTGCACTGAAGGAGGGAGGTAGCTGGGCTAAGCCATCTAGCTGGCCAAGAACAAGTTTCCAGGTTTGCACATTTGTTAAACTGTTAAAACTGTGGCTTTGCAGAGAGCCTCCTCTGCCTGCTGCCAGGGAATATTGATGTTCTTTTCACTGAAGGTGAGATGCTGACAGCTCTGTCTAATACAGACAGAAATGGAGTGGGGTGGAAAGTGGCACTGAATGCTAATCTGAATGCAGCAACTCACAGTACAAAGCATCCTCCATAAACAAATGAGTGAGGATGTTCTCTTAAGACAAATGTTTGGAGTGGTTTCATGAGAATTCAATTAGTTTCCTCTGAAACACCTGCAAATGCCAAAGTGCAGCGCTGCTGACGGCTGACTGGGGTGCTTTTCCTTGAAACCTGCTTGTGTGGTCCTCCACCCCCTCATCTCTGAGGTCTGGGAGCCCGGGGTTCTTCCACCTGGTTAATCAGGTGAGTGAGCTGTGCCATTCATGCCCTGAGAGAGGCTGTGGAGGCTCAGGTGGTCTTTTACCATGGGAGCAGAGCTCATGATTTCCCTGCATGGGTGGTGTTTGCCCGTGGGTCCCTTCTGCTCTGTGCCCCTTTGCTGTTTGGGACAGAGCCTGGTGCAAATTCAAGACCTGGTGCAAGGAGAGGTAGAGGAAGGGGGATTTGTGCCTCTTCTGCTGGTTTCTGCCTCAGTGGGCCAGCAAAGGGCAGGCAGCGAGGCAGGAACAGCAGCTGGAGGTGATGCAGGCACAAAACGCTGGGTGAAAAAGTTGCCTGTGAATCAGGGCAGCTAATGCCTGTTATCTGGGCTGCTATTTGACCCCCGAAAGTCAGGTCAGTTATGTCAGTGAGTGAGGCTGGTGAGAGCTCAGCTCCGCTATTGACACAATTGCTCTCTGGAAGGGCTTCATTTGCACTGCACTTTTTCACACCCCTGACCTTCAGAGCCTGACTGGTGTTTGCAGGCAAGCACGACCAGAACTGCGGTCCAGGTGGTGATGTGAAAGCTTGCTCTGGAGGATGAGAACCAGAAGCTGCCCTTCCCAAATTAGGGCTATACAGGGCTGCTGCCCAAGCAGCTACAGCAGCAGTTGAAACCAGCATCTCTCATGATCTGTCCTGCTACACTTCCAGGTGCAGATAAGTCATAAAGGTCATATTCCTGTCCTGCTTCCCCTTTTCTTTCTGGGGATGGAGGCAGAAGTATGCAAGACAGAGTATTCTCACTGTTGTGGCTCAGGAGAGAAGAGCCACATTGGTCCATGAAGGAAAAACAGGAGGGAGAGCACACCAAAGGTAAGAGTTGTCACTTTGAGCAGGCAGGGAGCCACCCTCCCTGGCATGGGAAGCAAAGGCTTTGCCACCTGGCTTTCCAGGGGGGTAGGAAGGCTTAGGTCTGCCCAGGATGACACCTACAGCATCTCTCAGCTGGGTTCTGAAAGGAGCCCCAGAATTGCCCTGTCCCACCGGGTCAGGCACAGCACGCCCTCCTCGGCCTCCAGCGCGTCCGCCTGCAGCTGCCAGGCCGGGACAATCGGATATTTGCCTCTGGGAAGGAGACCTTGTGCACAGAAAGCCCTGTGTGCTCTCACGGCATCGATCGGGAGGGCTGGGTGTGACCGGGAGCGGAATTTGGCCCAGCCGGCCATCGACAGCTCTGCAGCACTCTCGGCTCACAGCGACTGTCGCGGTCTGTGCGCTCATTGTCCAACAGAGCCAGTCTGAATAATTCACCTTCCCTGATCTCTTTTGGAAGCCAGGAGGGACTAGCCTTTATGACCCCAAACTGCTGAACAGAGTTATGGGCGTGACTCCAACTGGACTTTTTCCAGCTCTCTTGCTCTGCTCCTCATCACCAGTGTCTTCCCCTTTGGCCCTCCTAAGGAGAGACACAGTGAGGGATCTCACCCAAGCTCTGAGAGAAGGAAGTAAGACTGTGTCTGGCCTGGAGGCAATTTATAAATAAAGACCTTCATAAAGCAGTTCGTTTTTTCTTTTCACGCTCTTTTACTCCTTTCCTCCCAAGCGCTTGTCCCCTCCTGGGCAGCACAAATGTGCCTGTCCTGTCCTGTCCTGTCCTGTCCTGTCCTACTGACGTGCTCTTGGTGTGCTCCTGATGTGTTGCTTCATGCTGGTGATGGTGTGGAAGCTGCAGGAACACACCTGAAGACTTCTTGTAACCACAGTGTCTTCTGCTCTCTAAGGTACAAGGGAGACCAGTAACTGCCTGTTCACTCAAACAGCCACAGTTTAAATGGGAAAATCATAATGACAAAAGGACTGTTAAGAAAATAATAATATCTGTCTGTCCTGCTCAGATTCCTGGCCAGGCTGCAGCCAGAGATGATTAGAGAACCTTAAATAAAAATGAGCAGGTTGGACCAAGGCAGGTTTGAAAAGCTAGCTGACTTTACTGAAGCAAACTCCTATTTAATCATTCCTCTGTTGCTTTAAAGGTGGCATATACAGCCAGGTAAGTGGAAATATGTTTGTTTTGAAGCCCTGGGTAAATGTCATATAGAGGAATTAAAATGTCAATCTGTAGAGCTGCATTTGTTTAATGAAATTGTATAAACAAGGCTGTGAGCACATATCATCTCACTCCAGCATCTTAAAGGTGTTGAACCTCTTCCCCCTCCTCCCAGTGTGCAGCCATCCCCACACTCTGCTGGCAGAAGGGTCAGGGGGATGCTGATGGGGTGCTGGAGGCAAACTCCCCCAGGTTGGCTTGTCCCCTAATTCATCAGACTAACTCATCCATCTGCAGCAGCTCAAGGTGTTTGCAGCGTGGTCTTGACCTGTCATCTGCCACCAAGCACAAGGAAGGCAGGGGTGCCTGCAAGGGCTCTGGGGTGAGTATCTGAGCACAGTTCCACAGCAGTGACCCAGAGCTGCACTGGAGCAGGCATGGTCAGGAGATGTGGGCTGACTTCACCTGTCTGACTGCCTGTGCTGGTTTTTTGTTTAAAGGATGCTGCTCACCACCACGACCTCCTTGCCCTAGCTGTCCTGTGGTGTGCCCCAGGGAAGGGACACCTGGCATCACCTGTGCCTCACCAAATCCACACAGGCTGGTAACTGTGCAGCAAAAGCATCCACGTGGAGTTACAGTGCCAGAGCTGTTGCATTTCAGTTTCTCACTTAGGTCATTTTATAGCAGCTTCCCCACTGGGGATAAGCCATAAAAAGCAAGCAGGAGTACCAAGATGCATTTTTATGTTTACTACTGGCTCTCATTTTCCTTATAAATCAATTTTGTGCACAGTTTCAATCCCACCCCCTTGCTTAGAAGATGAACTGTTTGTGTAAAACAGGTTGTTTCCTCTCGTACCAGACGATCACTTAAGAGGGAAGCTTGGTGCCTTTAAAACGGGCTTCCAAAAGAAAGGAAAAAGGGGGATATCCTTTTCTTGCAGAAGGCTAACAGAATGGCTAACAGTGGTTTCTCAGCTTTCCCTGTGTAGTGAACTGATATTTCTAACAAGGACAAACGACGTATTAAAACCTAACAAGAATCAAAGATTGCTTAAAAAACAAATGGGCAAATTGAAGTAGTGAACACATAGATGTGCAGTCTAGCCCCCAAGTACATTTTCTTTTAGCCAGTTCATGTGATACCTGATGAAGTGTGAGCTACAGGTTTGCAGTTGAAATACTGTGCTGGTTAGCACCTTTGTTTTCCCCAGTTTCCCAATTTTCTGCTCCACTGTGTAAGCTGTTGTGTTACTTTAGAGAAGTCACTCAGCCTCTTGCTTCCCATTTCTGCTGGTAAAATTGGGAACTTGCATTGCTCTGTTCAAATGACAGTCTCAGGAGGGACAGGCATCTGTCCTTTGTTGTCTTTACACACAGCCTGTTACTGTGAACTCCTGGCTTTGGTGGTTACTGTGCCCCTAAAACCAGAATAATGCTACCCCAGAGAGCAGCCAACATTGGAGTGCCCCATTCTGCAGTCACACATACAACAGGTGAAATTCTTTCTCCGTGCATGACTCCAGAGATTGGAATGTTCAGGGGACAGGACAGCATATCTTCTTCTCTGCTTAGGTGCAGGGCAGGTGCTGTACATGGCTGTGTTGATGAGGGCAATTATGTTCTGGATCTTTTTCTAATCCTAAACAAGATAAAAGGTCCCTGACTGTAGAGTGGAAGAATGGCTGATGTGGAAGAAATCTTTCAATAAGAAGGAACTGTTTAGTTTAAGAGCACTTTCGGGGTGTCTGTGTTGTTGGCAAGAATTTTGATGGCTTCTTTTTCACATCTGTTAAATATTCAGAATGTGCTTTTATCAGTCTTTACTCTTTTTTGTGAGGTTGAACGGGTTTGATTGGGTTTTATGCAGTTAGTACACTGTGAGAGCTTGTGAGGATTTGCTTCAATTTTGAGATGATTTCACTTTGTCTGCTTGTGGTTTTCTTCCAATGTCTGAGTAAGTGCACCATGGTGGCAAAAGCATTTGAAGAAAATAAATGTCAAAATCCCATGTGCTGCTACTGCTGGAAGTGGGAATTTAACTAAAATCTGCCAGCTTTCATAGTAAGAATTCTTGTGTGTTTTTCAGAAAATAGATGTTTAGTTTTTAGGGAATAGATAAGTCTTGTCTGTTTTGAGTGTTGAATTACAGACAGCAAAAGCATTTAGAAAGCTGTTCATTGAATATGCTCAGGAAAAAAGTCACAGTGGGCTGTGGTTTCTGAGAGCAGGAGAAAGGCCAATCTTATGTCATAGGCTAATAAAATGTATTAAGCATGAAGTCAGTAAAGTTGTGTAGGAAATCCTCTGAAACTGGGGTGGAATAGCAACTTACCATTGACATCCTTAGAAAAATAAAAAGTTAAGTAAAATATGAGACAAAATAACCTCTGGCCTCTCTTTGTATTGTAAGAAAACTTGGCTGAGTATCCTTCAGAAGGGAGCATTGCTTGTGGTGAGTAACCTCTGCACAGCTCTCCTGTGAGAACTCCTCCACAAGCAAGTCACAAAACATTTTCTTGGTGCACATTGTTAGTACTGTACTGAGAACTTTGGTCAGAAAGCAAAAGGTTGCTAAATCAATGATTCCAAGTGTTTTCTAGCAAATATTTGCCGCAGGAGATGCCTGGCTTTGGGAGATGCACAGACAGGAGCACAGTTTCCAGCTGCCCTGCTTGGAGGGGCCATTTCAGGCGGTGAATTGAACACGAGCCCGTGGGGAGCTCCTTCCCCAAGCCCAAGCATGGCCTGAGGTTTTGAGGGGAGCACGAGCTACTGCTGTGAGCTCTGCTGTGAGCCCAGTGCCAACCTCAGCAAGGCACGATGAAGAGAAGTAGAGAGCATGGAAATGCTCCAGTGGTGTCTCACAGTGGCACCTCTGGGGAACTGACCAGTGCTTGTGGCATCTGAGACCAGTGCATTTCTCCACTGAGCTCTTTGCTCCCTCGCTGGGGAGGGCAGCTGTTCGTGCAGCAATTGCACAGCACTGATAAAGCCTGGTTTGCATTTGTGCTGGGCAGCAGGGGGACTTATATTCTATAAGCCCTCAGAAGGTAATACCTCCAGACTGTGGTCTTTGCTGGGTGAAGTCACTCTGTGATGTCACTGGACATTTTATAAGTTTCTTGGATGCAAACTTGCTGAGTTTTTTCTTCCATGGGAAAGTTCTTTTTCTCTGCAGATTTCAAATCTTTGTGTGTGTGTTTCAAGGACAAAATGCATTCCTTTGCTCTGTCTCCCAATATGGGAGATGTGGTTTTCTTTTCTCAACCTATGATACAAAGAATTGCAATCTCTCTGACTTTGTAAACATTTTCAGGCATTCTAATGGAGTTTGGGTATGGAGCTTGAGGAAGCAAGATGCTAGCTCTGTACCTGGGCAGAAATAGCCCAAATCCTTCTGAACTATGGAGCCATTTTAATAAATAATATAAGCCTTTTGATATTGGACTCAAGAGTCTTGATTTACCCTGACGGATTACAATGGCAACCACTGGTGACTCCTGAGATCTGGGGCAACACTGTGACTTAATTGCTCAAAGTCCTTCCCCACATTTGCTCTCAGTGGGAGCAGATTGCTGGGGGTGAAGCTGTTCCAAGTGAGAGCCTTCCCCCCCTTCCCCTTCCTTCCCAGTGTGCAGGGGGACTGGTGCCCTGCCCTTTCCAACACTGGAAACCCAAAAGCCTTAGTCTGTGCTGGATGAGCTGCTGTCCTACAAGGAACATTTAGGAGAAGCAACTGATTGTTTAAAGAATGGCTGTGAGGAAAAGGATTTGCTGTTTACCTTAGAACTGTTATTGAAAAGTCAAGCATTCAGTGCCTCTAAAATCTTGCTCTCTGATTCAATTTTTTTTTATCTGAGTTGCTGGATGATGATATTACTGCATTTTATACTTTTTTTTTTTTGTTGTTGCAATAGACCCAGTTGGATTGGTAGTTACAGCTTGAAAATCCCAGTTGAAAAATTAATTATCCGCATACATCCCAGAACCAAAGTCTTTGGGGGCTAATTTAGATTCAGTGTTATCATGCTGACAACTTCTAGCTTCATCTTTCCCCCTGTAGCTCCAAGGGTTGGCATTCCCAGTTGTAGGTGAAAGGCTTTGTCGCTCCCATGGTTAGGAAGCACGTGGGAGGATGCATGGCTCTGGAGGTGCCACTTTGCCCGTCGCTGACCTGGTGGATTGACACGTGATGGACTGGTACACGATGAGATGTGCTTGCTGAACCAGGAAATGTGTAAATAGGTTGCACAGAGAGGAAGGAAGGGGTGCAGAAATCCCGTGCTGCTGCCAGGTACTCTCCTGGTGTGTGTGATGAGCTGATCCACGCGGCTTGAAAATCAATTCTCACCTTGTAGTGCTCACGTAGCAAGGGTTGAGAGCTCATCATTTCGCCCATGTCAGCCTCTGACAGAAAGGATGAAAGGGGTTTGTGCTTATCCTTGTAACAGATCCTTAAAATCTTGTCCTCCGGCCTGTGCTGCTTTCCTTTTTGCACTGGAGACTCCAGTCTCATCTGAACATTCAGGATCTGTACTGAACCTGCGCCAAAGCTGGGTTCTCTCTCAGTTTCCAAAACGTGGAGCATCTGGGGGTCAGGCAGGCAGGGACCTCGAGGCGTGGCTGTCCCTGGGCAGTGTGGGGCACACCTCCTGCCCTCCCTGTGTTTTACGGCTTTTCTGCGGGGAAATTACTGCTCTACTCCCAAGTTGTTAGCGTGGGCTTGTTCTTATCTGCTCCAACTTCACCCCTCCTCCCGTAGCTCAGGGGTTTGCATGCTGGGCTGTAGGTGAAGCTCTCCAGTGCTCCCAGGTCAGGGTGGACTGCTGGGATGCATCATTCCGGGATGCCGCTTTCCCTGTCCCTGCCCTGCGGGATTGATGGGCGATGGGCTGACCCATGAGGAGATGTGGTTGCTGCGTTTTCCTCTTCCCAAGGAAAGGGAAGAGGAAACGCAGGCGGGCTCGTTTGTGACAGAGAAGGACTGCTTGGAAAAGCACCTAAACAGCATCCTCTCGGGCTGGCGCCGCCCGTTCGCTGCCGAGCCTCTTGCGGCGGGGCCGGTGCGGACGGGCAGCACTGCCCGCAGCCGCCGCGCTCCGGGAGCGGGACTGGCGCTCTCCGGGCCCCGCAGCCGGTGCCGGTGCCGGTGCCGGTGCCGGTGCCCGTTCCCGTTCCCGTTCCCGTTCCCGTTCCCGTTCCACGGCCGGACGCGCTCGGGGCGCTCCCCGTCCTGCGGGGGGCGCTGTCGCGGGGCC